>PVKP010019411.1:0-42485 GCA_004027715.1 Plecturocebus donacophilus | reverse complement strand
GACGCCGACGGGCTGCACAGCCTGTCCTATCACCCGGCGCTCAACGCCATCCTGGCCGTCACTAGCCGTGGGACCATCAAAGTCATCGACGGCACCTCGGGGGCCACACTGCAGGTCTCGGCGCTCAGTGGTGAGTGTACCGCACGCCGGGTGGGGGCCGGGTCGGCGCGAAGCCGGGGAATGAAGCCTCCCAGCCCCGGGGCTCGGCCTCGCAACTTCAGGGAAGCGAAGTGGCGGGAGGGCAGGGCTGGGGGCTCGGGCCCGGCAGTGAAGGGAGGCCCGGAAGCTGATGGAGTGGAAACCTTAGGACTTGGCTTTTTCAGCGGCTGCAGCTGGGAGGAAAGGCCGGCGAGTCAGGGAGTGGTGAAAGGGGAGTTGCCTTTTGGGCCTGTAGCGTCCGGTCTGGCTTGGTCTTCTGCGAGAGGTGAGGAGGCTCGGAGCTTGGCACCGGAGGAAGCCAGGCCCGGGTAGGCCCTGGAGAGGCTGTTGGTCCTGCGGCCGGCTAGATGAGAGCGGAAGGCTGGAAGGGTTGACCCCGGCCATTGAGGCTGGTGGCCAGAGGCGAGAGGCGGGGAGCGTCCGAGCCGGCACCCAAGCCCTCCCTTGTGGGAGAAGAGCCGGCAGTCTGCTGTTTTCAGGTCCCGCAGGTGCGGGGACAGACCGCGGGCTGTGCGCCCGGGGTGGGGGTGGGGTGGGCCAGGGTGGGGGTGGGGAGGGAAGTAGGCGGGCCAGCTGCTTGAACTGCTCAGTCGACGACTGTAGGAATCTGCAGACGCCAAAGACAACTAGACCTGTTCCCCTTGCCCGGGGCTTCCAACTTCTACGCCTCAGTAAAGAGAAAGTCAGGACCTGCGGTGTATGAAATAGATTCCTTTGGGTTTGTAACTTCAGGCGGTTTCTATTTGTTTTCCCATAGCGAGCCGAAAATTGGGATTTGAAGGTGTCTCTGAGTCTCACCATTGGAGGAGAGGACTTCTGGGTAGCGTAAACATTGGTCCAGGGATGGCAATTTTAGATGCGTGAGGTGTATGCTCAGTGGACGGACTGGAGTGGTTTTGGAATATCTCTGGCTGAGTTACCTTTGGCTGAGATGTCATTTGTGGTTGAATGATGAGTGGCTTAATTTGGATGTTGTAGGTTAAGATTGAAAAGTTAGTATATGAGCAAGCTGGACTCCTGCATAGAGATATAATGCATACAACCGTCTGTGTTTAGCCAAGTGGAAGTAGTTATGTGGTCAGCCAATTCACTTGTATTTGAATACAGACAAACAAGGAAAAAGTTTACTATGTGAGTAATAAGGGATTTGTAAGAGTAAATGGCAATTTAGAGAGGCAAAGGTGAAACGAGACATGTAATTGTTGATGTGAGAGCTGTGAAAGAATTGGATTATGTATAGTTCTAGAATGTAAACCTGGAATATAAGAGAAAGTTTTGGAAGGTAGGTTTGTAATTTTTTCTTTTTCTTGGCTTAGGTAAATGATAGGGGTGGCCCAGATGTAGTAGTGAAGGTTACTGCAGCTTGAACATAATGGCTTGTCACTGTGTATAAGAGGGAGATGCTCATTAGTAATTGGCTTTTTTTTTTTAAGTCATTTAAAAATATTTCAAGTATGAAAAGGTATGAAGAGTAATTACAGTGAACACCATGCATCCCCAACTCAGCTTAAGAAATAAAATATTCCAGCCTGGCCAACATGGTGAAACCCCATCTATATAAAAAAAAATAATAAAATTTAAATAAATAAATAAATGAAATATTACAAATAGGATTAGAATCTCAGCTGAATCTTTCCTGGATTGCATTTCTCCAACCCTCCTTCCTTATAAATGTTATTTTTAATTTGATTTTATCCTTTTCATACATGTCTGTACATTTTAGTATGTTTCTATCTTGAAGTATTTTTGTGATTTTTAACTTGTTATAAGTGGTATCATAGGTACTAGAATTTCTAAAGAAAGTCATTAACAAAAGTATTCAAGTGTTTTGGATAGAAAGAGGAGTTTCATGGGGTACATTTTATGTCTGGAGATCATGTTTGAGAAGAATAATGTGTGTCAGGGTTTATTGGTTGGGGAAATTGGATATGTATTTAGGTGCCTGTACATGGAAGGGAAGACAATATTCGTTTAAGTGGTAGATTACTAAAAATGAGGGTTTTAGGTGCATAATGTGAAGGTGTAGCTACATAAGTAAAATGTAGCACTGATTTGGGATAACAGGTTTTGTTGGGGCATTTGTTAATTAGAAGAGTTTGGGATTGGATACAATTGCAGGTCCCCATGCATGAAGATTGAGTATGTGAATTAAAATATATAGAAGAGAGGCCAGGCATGGTGGGTCATATCTGTAATCCCAGCACTTTGTGCTGCTGCTTCGGCGGGCGGATCATGAGGTCAGGAGTTCAAGACCAGCCTGACCAATACGGTGAAACCCTGTCTCTGCTAAAAATACAAAAATTAGCTCAGCGTGGTGGCGCACACATGTAGTCCCAGCTACTCAGGAGGCTGAGGCCGAAGAATTGCTTGAACCCAGGAGGTGGAGGTTGTGGTGAGCTGTGATCGAGTCACTGCATTCCAGCCTGGACAAGAGAGCGAAATCCGTCTTTAAAAAAATGTATATAGAAGAGTTTATAATGAATGGAATGAAGGATTACAGAAAAAATTTGAAAGTAACAATGTATGCATTCTGAAACATTTTCATATATGAGAACTGAAACTTACTATTTTAAAAATTTATTTGTGTTTGTAGAGATGAGGTTTTACTATGTTGTCCAGGCTGGTCTTGAACTCCTGGCCTCAAGTGATCCTCCCACAGCCTCCCAAAGTGCTGGGATTACAGGTATGAGCTGTCTCACCTGGACTGACATTTATTATTATTATTATTTTGAGATGGAGTTTCCACTTTATTATTATTATTTTGAAATGGAGTTTCTACTTTTTTTGTCCAGGCTGGAATGGCACGATCTCGGCTCACTGCAATCTCCGCTTCCCGGGTTGAAACGATTCTCCAGCCTCAGCCTCCTGAATAGCTGGGATTACAGGCATGCACTACCACATCCAGCAAATTTTGTATTTTTAGTAGAGATGGGGTTTCTCTGTGTTGGTCAGGCTGGTCTCGAACTCCCGACCTCAGAATCTGCCTGCCTCGGCCCTCCAAAGTTGGGATTACAGGTGTGAGCCATTGTGCCCACCTTGAAGTTTATTATTATGATAATGATCAGAGGTTGTATAGGGTCCTGTTTGCCCCAGTTCAGGTGATTGAGGAGGGAATGCTGCATTTTATGCATTACTTGGAATCTGCAGGTGTTTAGTCAGTTTGCTTTTAATGATTAATAGAGGATGACAGTCCTATAAATAGAGTAGAGAGAAGATGCCAGTAGTGATCATGGTCCTAACATAATCCCTCTTTCCCATTTATGGGCAATGGGCCACTTTCTTTTCTACCACAGAGGAAAGACATCTGTGTCTGAGGGGATAAAGCATGGGAATAACCATATAGAGTTTTACTAAGTGATAGAGTAGTATGTCTTATGGATGCCTGGGGTTCAGTTTATAGTGTTATGAGTTGCCTGTAACAAAGATTGGAAGTTGAAGGATGGGAACAGGACTTGTATGTATATGTATTGGGTGGCAAAGACAGTGAATTTTTTTTTTTTTTTTTTTTGACTTGAAGCCTCACTCTGTCACCCAGGCTGGAGTGCAATGGCGCGATCTCGGCTCACTGCAACCTCTGCCTCCTAGGTCCAAGCGATTCTCCTGCCTCAGCCTCCTGAGTAGCTGGGATTACAGGCTTGTGCCACCGCACCCAGCTAATTTTTGTATTTTTAGTAGAGACGGAGTTTCAACATCTTGGCCAGGCTGGTCTCAAACGCCTGACCTTGTGATCCACCCGCCTCAGCCTCCCAAAGTGCTGGGATTACAGGCGTCAGCCACCGCGCGTGGCCGACAGTGAATTTTTAACTATGACATTAGTATATGTCTTTATATTATCTGTATCTGATATAAAATGCTTATAAATACACTTTCACTGGATTAAGAGCTATCAGTATATACACAGGTTAGGCAAGTATATTTCAGTATTTAAGAGTGAAAATTTCTGAGTCGCTGAGCTGCACGATCTGGCCTTTACTAATCTCTCTAGTCTTGTCTCCTTATTTATAGTTTTCGGGAAATGGTCCATTTGATTCTCTTTGCTAACTACAGTAGTTTTGTTCTTTCTTGGAATGCACCAATTCACTCCAGTCATTTAGCTAAATCTTAGTAATTTTTCAAGATCTAGAGCATATCTTAACTTCCTGATCCCTTAAGCCAGAAATGACTGCAGCCCTAAGCACAGATTGTCCAATTAGTGTCCATTTTAGTTTGGCAGCTTAGTCTTTTGTGGTATTTTTTCAGCCGTCTTGAACTATTTAAACTCCATTTTATTTAGCTTTTTGTAAATATATGAGGTCTGCCTCATAATATTTTAAGCTCCTTGTAGGGAGGTAGTTTGTTTACTTGTTTATATATCCACTCCCCAGGATGCCTAGTATACAGTGTGTGTGTGTGTGTGTGTGTGTGTGTGTGTGTGTGTGTGTGTGTGTGTGTGTATTTTTGTTTTCACAGAGTCTCTGTGGCCCAGGCTGGAGTGCAGTGATGCGATCTCGGCTCACTGTAACCTCTGCTTCCTGGGTTCAAGAAATCCTTCTGCCTAACCCTCCCGAATATTTGGAATTACAGGTGCATACCATCACACCTGGCTAATTTAATTAATTAATTAATTAATTAATTAAGATAGAGTCTCAGTCTGTTGCCCAGGCTGGAGTGCAGTGGCATGATCTTGGCTCATTGCAGCCTCCACACCTCCACCTCCTGGGTTCAAGTGATTCTCGTGCCCTAGTCTCCTAAGTAGCTGGGATTACAGGTGCCCGCCAGCTACCACATCTGACTAGTTTTTGTGTTTTTAGTAGAGGCAGTGTTTCACCATGTTGCTCAGGCTGGTCTCGAACTCCAGGGCTCAAGCAGTCCCCCCGCTTTGGCCTCCCAAAGTGCTGGGATTACAGGCCTGAGCCACTGTACCTGGCCTTATTTTTTTTTTTTAGTAGTGACAGGGTTTCACCATGTTGGCCAGGCTGGTCTCTAACTGCTGATCTCAAGTGATCCGCCCACCTTGGCCTACCAAAGTGTTGGGATTACAGGCGTGAGCTACCATGCCCAGCCCTAGTATGTATAAACTTGAATATTTTTGATTTGATGCATATATAACAATGAGTATATTAGTACTTCCTTATATACTAATTGCTAAATAAACACATTCTTTGACTTTTTAAAAATATATATACTTTTCTTTTTTTAGAGCAGTTTTAGGTTCACAACAAATTGAGCAGAAAGTACAGATAGTTCCCATATACCTGCTGTCTCCATGCTCACACAGCCTCCCACCCATCAGTATTCTGCATCAGAGTGGTATCATCCATGAATTTAGGACTAACAATCATCATCACCCAAAGTCCATAGTTTACATTAGGGTTTACTCTTGGTGTCATACAGTCTGTGGATTTGGATAATGTATAGTGACGTGTACCTGCCATTGTGCTATCATAAAGAATAGTTTCACTACCCTAAAAATCCCCTGCTCTGTTCATTCTTCTCTTCCTTTTTCCAATTGCTCCCTCCCCTCTCCCTGCTGGCAACCACTGATCTTTTTACTGTCTTCATAGTTTTGCCTTATGCAGAATGTCATAGTTGTATTTATACAGTTTGTAGACTTTTCAGATTGACTATATGCATTTACCGTTCTGTGTCTTTTCATGGCTTGATAGTTGATTCCTTTTTGGTGCTAAATAATATTCCGTTGTCTGGATGTAGCACAGATTATCCATTCACATACTGAAGGACATCTTGCTGGCTTCCATGTTTTGGCAATTATGAATAAACCTGCTGTAAACATTTGTGTGCAAGTTTTTGTGTAGACATAAATTTCTGGATCATTTGGGTAAATACTAAGGAGCTCGATTGCTGGATCAGATGTAAAAGAATGTTTACTTTTGTAAGAAACCGACACACTCTTAGTGACTGTGTACAATTTTGTATTCCCATTAGCAATGAATTTTCCACTTTCTTACCAGCATTTGGGGGTTTTATATTTTGGCCATTTTAGTAGTTGTGTAGTATCTCCTTTTTTAAAATGCAGTTTAGCATAATAGGAAGGAGCTTGGTTCTCGACACAAATGGGTTAAGATCTTGGGTTAAGATCCCCGTGTCTTAAAAAGTTTTTTTAAAAATTCTTCTCATTACACAGATTTATTTTAAGTTTTAAAAACCTGTATAACCTTGACTAAATTATTTAATATTTCTGTTCCAGTTTCTTTATTTGCAAAATAGAGATGATAATTGTACTAATTGTGAGGCTTATTAATGCATGTAAAATGTTTATAACTGTGTACTTACCAGACAAATGCCCCCAAAATGTTTGTCTTATCTACTTTAATTCCCTGTAAATACCTTGCTTTTGGCCTGGTGCTTGGCTCATGCCTGGGGTCCCAGCACCTTGGGAGGCTGAGGCAGGAGGATTGCTTGAGCCCAGTAGTTGGAGACCAGCCTAGGCAACACAGTGAGACCTTGTCTCTAGAAAAAATTTAAAAATTTGCTGGGCATGGTGGTGCACACCTGCTTCAACCCGGGAGCTTGAGGCTGCAGTGAGCTGTGATTGTGCCACTACACTCCAGCCTGGGTGACAGAGCAAGACTCTGTCTCAAAAAAAAAAAAAAAAAAAAAGCAACAAAAAACGAACCAAAAGAAAAACAACACAACCTTCCTTTTTTTTTTTTCTTTTTTACTTAAAGCTTTTTTATGTTCAGTTTTTGAACTTGAACTGAACTTTGAACTTCCTAAAATTTTTTTCTGATTTACCACTTTCCACCACCCTGCAGAACCTGTCTAGTTTTTGCCTTATTGTAAGAGTAAGGATATCGTTAAGGTGTTTTCGTAATTACTGGGGGTGATGGTTTCTCTTACTTCCTGAAATAGTGCCCCTCCCTAGTGTAGTACATTTTATACTGTTTGTTTTTTTTATAAGCGTTTTTGAGATTATGTGGAGAGAGCATGCACTTTATGTTACGTAGTCCTGAATTTTGAATTTTAGCTTATTTATGCACTCACTACTTATACCTCCTGAACCTCAGCTTCCTCATCTGTAAATTAAGATTAATATTTAATAGGATGGTGGGGAAGATTAAGTGGTCAAACACGTTAAAAATGCCTAACAGACCGGACACAGTGGCTCATTCACGCCTGTAATCCCAGCACTTTGGGAGGCTGAGGCGGGCGGATCATGAGGTCAGGAGTTCCAGTGCAGCCTGACCAACATGGTGAATCCCTGTCTCTACTAAAAATGTAAAAAAAATTAGCCGGGCATGGTGGCATGCACCTATAATCCTAGCTACTCAGGAAGCTGGGGCAGAGAATTGCTTAATTACTTGAACCAGGGAGATGGAGGTTGTAGTGAGCTGAGATCACGCCACTGTACTCTAGCCTGGGTAACAGAGCGAGACTCTGTCTCAAAAAAAAAAAAAAAAAAAGTGCCTAACAGTGCATGACAAATGTAAAGTAGAATGCTAATTCTCTTGAGTCTCTTGGCTGCTTGGTATTGCCACCATCCTCATGATTACTTTAAAAAATGTTCACTAAATGTTTACACACAGAAGATAGGCAGATAACATTCAAATGTAGATGGAAATATAAATATTTGTAACAAATATATAGTAATCTATATTTGGATAAATATCTTTTAGTGTATTGGTATGGCTAAATGTGAGAATGAAGTTGTATTACTAGTTCTGTGTGTATGCAGATTGTTTGTGTAGTATACATACATAAGTAAGTGAAGGTATATGTGTGTGAGTATTAATCAATGGATATGGCAGTATATGTACAGGAGAAAGTCATGTCTCTTCAGTTTCTGAAGTGAATTCCAGATCTGTGTTGCAGTGAAAAAGAAAAAAAACCTGCTCAGTGTTTTTATTTTATTTTATTTATTTATTAAGGGTTTTTTTTTGAGACGGTGTCTTGTTCTTTGTCGCCCAGGCTGGAGTTCAGTGGTGCAATTCTCCTGCCTCAGCCTTCTGAATAGCTGGGATTACAGGTGCATGCCACTATGGCTGGCTAATGTTTTTTGGTATTTTTAGTAGAGATGGAGTTTCACTATGTTGGTCGGGCTGGTCTCGAACTTCTGACCTCATGATCTGCCCACCTCAGCCTCCCAAAGTGTTGGGATTACAGGTGTGAGCCACTGTGCCCAGCCCTGTTCAGTGTTTTTAGGCAAACACTCCAGTTTTACATTTCTTTGTATCTTTTTTCTTTTCCCTTTATAGATATTGACTTTTTTTTTTTTTTTTTTTTTTTGAGATGGAGTCTTGTTCTGTCGCCCAGGTTGGGATGCAGTGGTGTGATCTCAACTCTGCTTCCCAGGTTCAAGCAATTCTCCTGTCTCAGCCTCCTGAGTAGCTAGGATTACAGATACGCGCCACCACACCTGGTTAATTTTTTGTATTTGTAGTAGAGATGGGGTTTCACCGTGTTGGTCAGGCTGGTCTTGAACTCCTGACCTCGTGATCTGCATGCCTCGGCCTCCCAAAGTGCTGGGATTACAGGCGTGAGCCACTGCACCCGGCTGACTTTTTTTCCACTAAGTTTTTAGAGTCAGTCCCTCAGTAATGTAGATAATGACTGATTTCAGAAATCTGTGTTGTGGTCATAAATAAGAGGAATATCTTTATACTCTACTGCAGCTTCAGTGAGGTTTAGATTGGGTATTTGTTTTTTTCTTTCCTGATGTAAGAGCTTCTTGATCAAACTTCAAGCCCAGAGCTGCCTGCTGAGAAGTCATGGTGTTTTCATAGTCCTCAAGAAATGAATTTTTTTGGATAAAATGTGCAATCTCCCAGTGATAGAAATTGTAAATGATTCAAACCAGTTTCTAATTCCTGGCTAACTTTGGTACATGCAGCATTCCTACTCTCAACTATTCTTTGAGCGATAATAAACATGATACAGAATTGGGATCTCAACAGCCCTAGAAGATAGTTGTCTTATGAATGCATCTGAGTTCATTATAAAAATTTAATTTAGTAGAATCTCTTTTTGGGCTATGAGTATGTACTTTGGCTCTGTTTCTTTTGACTGACTTTAGTGATATTAAGAAAAAATAGAATATTGGCTCTGGAGCTAGACCATTTGAGTTCCAGGTGTGACCTTATGCAAACGGCTTAACCTCTCTGTGCTTCATAATTAGTACCTAACTCACCGGGTTATTATAAAGATTAAATAAACTGATACATATGTAAGACTGCTTGACTCACCATAAACAGTCAATAAATGTTACTTTTTGTTTTGGTGCTTTAAATTATGTAGTTCAGTTCGACAAGTGTTTATCTGCCTTATGTAGATAACAAGGTGAATTTGAACCACCTCCCCAGACTCCCACTTCACTTTGGAAAGCTTTTTGAAAGAAGTGATAGCTCAGCTGAGACTTGAAGGATAAGGAGTTAGCTATATAGAAGGAACAGCATGAGCATTAGTAGAGGCATAAAATGGAGTAGGTTGTATTTGTTACAAGCATTTTGGTTTTAGAGGGCATGTAAAGTCTGAGGGAAAGGAGTGATGAGATAGCCTGAGGATCTTGGACTTGGTCCTCTTAGGCCATGGTTCCATATTTTAAAGTACAAGAACTCCCAGTTTAACGTAAAAAATTAGAGCCCTATTATGATTGGAGCTTGGTTGCAGTATTAGTTAATTGAGAAAATATTGTAAAAAGTAATTGCGTTTAAGCAGTTTTAATTTTCATTTAAATTTAATTATTTTTGAGATGGAGTCTTGCTCTGTTGCCCAGGCTGGAGTGCAGTGATATGATCTTGGCTTACTGCAACCTCTGCCTCTGGGGTTCAAGCGATTCTCCTGCCTCAGACTCCCAAGTAGCTGGGATTATAGGAGCGTGCCACCACGCCTGGCTAATTTTTGTATTGTTACTAGAGATAGGGCCTGGCTGGTCTGGGACTCCTGGCCACAGGTGATCTGCCTGGCTTGATATCCCAAAGTGCTGGGATTACAGGCAGGAGCCATTGTGCCCAACCAGCAATTTTAATTATTAGATCTCTTTTACCTACGTATTTGAAAAAGAATACAACATAAATGTTTTGGTCTTTCTTTCCCTGCTGGCTTAGCTTTAAGATTTTTGGGGAGAAGAGGAAACAAGTTAGTTAATGCTCTTCTGTTTGCGCTGCAACTTCATAAATTTTGTTGCTATTTTCTCTTGTTCTTTTTGTCTTTTTTGGTTTGTTCAGTACCTTCTTTATTGCTTTACTGTATTTTCAGTAGGATCTTGGGAGGGAGCAGAGGTAAATGTAAATGTATTATGTACTTTTTAAACTGGAAATCTCTAGTTGTAACTATACTTAAATTGTTAAATGTTTAGTACTCTGTCCTTAGGAATGGTGGCTATAACTATATATAGAACTTAAAAAATAATAGATTTCTGTAATGTAGTATGTAAGAAAAGTGGGGATGCAAGCAGGAGGTACCTCTCTGATATGTGTGTTGTATTGCCAATGGCTTCATGAAAACAGGGTACCTTTGGCAAGACACTTCTCTGAAATACCAACTTTAAAATGGGCTAATGGCCTGTAATCCCAGCACTTCAGGAGGCTTAGGTGGGAGGATTGACTGAGGCCAGGAGTTCAAGACCAGCCTGGGCAACATATTGAAACCCCGCCTCTCCTAAAAATACAGAATTAGCTGGGCGTGGTAGTACGCCTGTAATCCCAGCTACTTGGGAGGCTGAGGCTGAAGAATCACCTGAACCTGGGAGGTGGAAGTTGCAGTGAGCCAAGATCGCGCCGTTGTACTCCAGCCTGGTCAACAAGAGTGAAACTCCATCTTAAAAAAAACAGTCTGTGACTGGGACAGTGCCGTTAAAAAAAAAGCAATTATCAGGCAGGGCACGGTAGGCTCTCGCCTTTAATCCCAGCACTTTGGGAGGTTAGGACGGATGGATTAGTTGAGGTCAGGAGTTTGAGATCAGCCTGGCCAACATGGTAAAACCCCGTCTCTACTAAAAATATGAACATTAGCTGGGCATGGTGGTGCACGCTTGTAATCCCAGCTACTCAGGAGGCTGGGGTAGGAGAATTGCTTGAACCCGGGAGATGGAGGTTGCAGTCAGTTGAGATCTCACCACTCCAGTCTGGGCGACAGAGTGAGACTGTCTCCCCGCTGCCCCTTTTCCCCCCAAAAAGTAATTATCATCGAGTTTGAGTATGTTAAATCAGGGATGTATCCAGAGGAGGTAAATACTGTGTTTACTTTTTAGAGGAAATGATAGAAATTTTTGAGTGGGGAAGATGGGAATGTCTTCTTCAAGATTTATTGTGGGCACCAGGAGTTTAAATATTCATGATTTGCTTATGTACTTTTACTTTGATTTATGAAGTAGGAGAGACAGAGAAAACTGGGGAGATGGCACAGGGCAGTGGTTCTCAGACTTTGCTGTTCATTAGAATCATCAGGGGAGCTTTTAAGAAAATACCTTGCTTGGGTCCCAGTATTCTGACTTAAATGGTCTGGAGTACAGCCCAGGCATACTGTTTTTTTTTTGTTTTTCTTCTTAGAAGTATGCTAGCTGGTTCTAATGTGCAGCTAGGTTTAGGAGTTAAAACTCCCTGGCTGAGCGTGGTGGCTCACGCCTGTAATCCCAGCACTTTGAAAGGCCGAGGAGAGCAGATCACGAGGTCAGGAGTTTGAGACCAGCCTGGCCAACATGGTGAAACCCCTTCTCTACTAAAAATACCCCAGATTAGCCTGGCGTGGTGGTGTGTGCCTGTAATCCCAGCTACTCAGGAGGCTGAGGCAGGAGAATTGCTTGAATCCAGGGGGCGGAGATTACAGTTAGCTGAGATCATGCCATTGCACTCCAGCCTAGTGAGGTGAGACTCTGCCCCCACTCCCCTGAAAAAAAAAGGAGTTTGAACTCCCTAGACCTTAGAGAAGTTTATATGATGTATCTGGGATAAATGAGAGCTTTTTTTTTTTTGTTTAATGACGGCATTGCCACAAGTTTTTGTTTTTTTCCCCCCTCCTTTTGAGACAGGCTCACTCTGTTGCCCAGGCTGGAGTGCAGTGGTGTTATCTTGTCCAACTTCAACCTCTGCCTCCTGGGTTCAAGAGATTCTCCTTCCTCAGCCTCCCTAGCAGCTGGGATTACAGGCATGCACCATCATGCCCAGCTAATTTTAGTATTTTTAATAGAGACAAGGTTTTACCATGTTGGCCAGGCTGGTCTGGAACTCCTGACTTAAAGTGATCTGCCCACCTTGGCCCTGCAAAGTGCCGGGATTACAGACATGAGCCACCGTGCCACCTTATGGCATTCATTACCTCTTGACATACTATAGTAATTAATGCCATAAGGAAAATTAGAGCTGATATGAGGATGGTGGTTTATTAAATTTGTGCTTTTAGGTGGTCTTGGGAGGGCCTCTTTGAGGTGGTGTTTGAGTAAAGATCTGCATGATGCAAGACAGCATCAGTGTACATATCCAGGGGACATTTCTGTCTGTTAATGTAATAGAAAAAAAGAGATACATAGATTTTCATCATATTTGGATGGAAATCGAGTTGGGCTGACTTAAAATGTAGGCTCTATGAGGAGAGATGAAGATGTCTGCGGGACTACCATTCAGGAGATATCTGGCATCTATATTAAACAGTAATTTCAAATATGAACTTTAAATAGAAATTCATAAAGGTACACATTTGAAATCATAGAATTATTGTATTTATTAGTAGCCGAGAGTAGCTGAGTTGCTTCTCACATTGGCACCTTGTGCAGCAGTAGCAATTGAGTGTTTTTTATTTTTTATTTTTGAGACACAGTTTCACTCTGTCGCCCAGGCTGGAGTGCAGTGGCGCGATTTTGGCTCACTGCAACCTCTGCCTCCTGGGTTCAATTGATTCTTATACCCCTACCTCCCAAGCAGCTGAGAGCTGAGACTATAGGTGGGCACCACCACATCCAGCTAATTTTTGTATTTTTAATAGAGATGGGATTTTACCATATTGGCCAGGCTGGTCTTGAACTCCTGACCTGGTGATCCACCTGCCTCGGCCTCTGCCTCCCAAAGTGCTGGGATTATAAAACCACGTCCGGTGCAATTGATTTACAGATGGTTAAGGGTTCCCCTGTGCAACATCATATAGGGAAGTTAGTCTTCAAATTTTACTCAACTATAGCCAGGTTAGCCAGGTTGCTTACCTGTAGTCTTAGCTACTTTGGAGACTGAGGTGAGAAGATTGCTTGAGATCAGGAGTTCAAGATCAGCCTGGGCAACATAGTGAGACCCTTGTCTCTTAGAAGAAAAAATTACAACCAGGTCCTCATCCTAAAGGAATAATATAACTTATGTGTCCCAAGATGTTGAGAGTTAACTATGACAAATTGAAAAATGTATATGAAAAAGACCCCACAGCAAGTATCTTACAGGGAGTACTAGGTCTTTAGATATTGAGCCCTATTCATGATAAGTTTTATCATGGATTATGTTTTCAAAACAAATGATGTCAGATACTAAAGATTATAGCAAAATAAGAGTGCCTGATGATACTTTTGGTTAAAGTGAATGAAAAGAATCATAACTTGGAACTCAATTCCAGTAATTTTGTATCTTTTGGAGAACTCTTCTGAGCTTAAGTAGATGTTGGTTCTCTTGCCTGAAACAACACTGTCCCTACATTGTGTTTTATCATTTATGACCCTTTCTTCATGGCACAGCCACTGACCTTTCCCAAACTTATATTGTTTTGCAGCGAGTTCTGCTTTACAGGAATACTCATTTTGGCTTTTAATACTAAAGTGTTAGCCGGACGTGGTGGCGGGCACCTATAATCCCAGTTACTCAGGAGGCTGAGGCAGGAGAATCACTTGAACTCGGGAGACGGAGGATACGGTGAGCCGAGATTGCGCCACTGCACTCTAGCCTAGGCAACAAGAGTGAAACTCCATCTAAAAAAAAAAGAAAAAACTAAAGTTTTACTAACATTTTTTCTCTTATTAAATTACTTTATTTTTGGTTAATTATATATCAAAAGCTTTGTGGGAACCTTACATTAACTTTGCACCTTGTAAAAAAATTTTAAATTCTTGTGGGTACATAGTAGGTGTATATATTTTTGGGGTATAGGAGATGTTCTGATACAGGATTGTACCTTCTTTATTGATTTTGAATGATGTTTGCATATAGTACATTTTAATAGGCTATTTTTTTTTTTAATTTTGAGACAAAGTCTGGCTCTGTTGCCAGGCGCCAGGTGGGAGTGCAGTGGCGCGATCTCAGCTCACTGCAACTTCTGCTTCCTGGGTTCAAGCAATTCTCCTGCCTCAGCCTCCCGAGTAGCGTGTGCCACCATACCCAGCTAATTTTTGTATTTTAGTAGAGACGGGGTTTCACTATGTTGGCCAGGATGGTCTCGATCTCTTGACCTTGCGATCCACCTGCCTCGACCTCCCAAAGTGCTGGGATTACAGGCATGAGCCACAGCTCCCTGGCCTTTAATAGGCTATTTTAAGCATTGAAGTCTGATGATATCTCAGTGGAAATGGAGTTTTACAGTGTGTTGTTAGTTTGAAAAGATAATGTATTTCTTGTAACATTTTTGCAAGTATTTTAGGGTTGTACACTATTTCCTAAAATATTAGAATTGGTAACTGATCTAAAAAAATTTCTTTCTTTTGAAATTTTCAATTTTACCATCCTGGGCAACATGGCAAAACCCTGTCTCTACAAAAAATACAAAAATTAGCTGCGTGTGGTGTCACACACCTGTAATTCCAGCTACTTGGGAGGCTGAAGTGGGAGGATTGCTTGAGCCTAGAAGGCAGAGGTTGGAGTGAGCTGAGATTGTGCCATTGCACTCCAGCCCGGGCAACAGAGTGAGACCCTGTCTCAAGAAAAAAAAAAAAAAAAGAAATTTTTTATTTTAAAAGTGACATATCTTATTATAGGATGTTATGTAGATTAAGGAAAAAAACCCACATATAATTTCATTACCTAGAGATGGTCATTGTTAATATTTTGGTATTTCTGTTTACTTCTATTGTTTAATATATTTTTAATAGAATTTCAGGCATGATGTTATGAACTACCTTCTTGTTAATTAATAGCATATTGTAGATATTGCCTCATGTGTTTATTCTTTTTTTTTTTTTGAGACGAAGTCTTGCTCAGTTGCCCAGGCTGGAGTGCAGTGGTGGTGATCTCGGCTCACTGCAACTTTTGTCTCCTGGATTCAAGTGATTCTCCTGCTTCAGCCTTCCAAGTAGCTGGGATTATAGGTGCCTGCCACCACGCCTAGCTAAATTTTGTATTTTTAGTAGAGATGGGGTTTCACCAGGTTGGTCAGGCTGGTCTTGAACTCCTGACCTCAGGTGATGCACCTGCCTCTGCCTCCCAAAGTACTGGGATTACAGGCATGAGCCACTGTGCGCCGTCTGGTTTTTCTATTTTTTAATAGTGTCTTACTCTGTCACTCAGACTGGAGTGCATTGTCGAGATCTCTGCTCACTGCAACCTCTGCTTCCTGGGTTCAGGTGATTCTCTCACCTCAGCTTCCTGAGTAGCTGGGATTACAGGCACATGCTACCAGACCTGGCTAATGTTTGTATTTTTAGTAGAGATGGGGTTTCACAACGTTGGCCAGGCTGGTCTCGAACTTCTGACCTCAAGTGATTCACCCGCCTTGGCCTCCCAAAATGCTGGAATTACAGATATGAAGCCACTGTGCCTGGGCGTGTTTATTCTTTTACAATATCATTTAAAAATTTGTATTTTTTTATAGAATATAAAGTAAAATTGCTTATTTTTTTTTTTTGTGTGTGTGTGTGTGTGTACTAATAATAAAAGTACAGATGGATATAACGGACCATCATGGTCAGGATACAGATCAGTTTCAACACCTGAAAAAATTCACTGGCTGGGCACTGTGGCTCACGCCTGTAATCCCAGCACTTTGGGAGGCCAAGGCGGGTAGATCACCTGAGGTCAGGAATTTTAGACCAGCCTGGCCAACATGACAAAACCCCGTCTCTACTAAAGATACAAAAAAATTAGCTGGGTGTGGTGGCAGGCACCTATAATCCCAGCTGCTTTTGGGAGGCTGAGGCAGGAGAATTGCTTGAACCTGGGAGATGGAGGATGCAGTGAGCAGAGATTATGCCATTGCACTCCAGCCTGAGCAACAAGAGCGAAACTCCATCTCAAAATAATAATAATAATAATTCCTCTGTGGTATCCCTTTGTAGTCACATCTTTCCTGTACCACTAATCTTTTGGGACCACTGATCTGTTCTCCATACTATGGAGATTTGTCTTTTCTACATTGTTACTGAAATGTAATCATACAGTATGTAACCTGTTGATACTAGCTGCTTGTAGTTAGCATGATGCCTTTTAGAGTCTCTCAAGTTCTTGCATGTATTAATAGTTTATTCCTTTTTTTATCACTTAATAGTTTTTCATTGTATTGATGTATCATTATTTGTGTAGCCAGTCACCCTTTGAAACATGTTTGAGGCTAGATGTGGTGGCTTATTACTTCTGTAATCGAAGCACTTAGGGAGGCTGAGGTGGGCAGATCACTAAGTCCAGGAGTTTGAGACCAGGTTGGGCAACATGCAAAACCCTGTATCTACAAAAAATACAAAAAATTAACCAGACATGGCGATGTGCACCTGTAGTCCCAGCTACTTGGGAGGCTAAGATGGGAGCATTACCTCAGCCCTGGAGGTAAAAGCTGTGGTGAGCAGTGATTTTGCCACTGTACTCCAGCCTGAGTGACACAGTGAGACCTTGCCTTAAAAAAAAGAAAAATAAAAAAATATTTGGGTGTCTTCAGTGTTTGATGATTATAAATAGAGCTACTATAAACAAGAGTACAGATAGTTGTGTGAACATATAAGCTTTTATGTCTCCAGGATAAATACACAGAAGTGGGACTACGGGCCATTTGGTAAGTGTGTGTTTAACTTTATAAGAAACTGACAAACCATTGTGGCTGCACCATTTGTATTTCCTTTAGAAATGTGCGAGAGTTCCAGTTGTTCTGCATCCTTGCCAGTACTTCATGCTGTCTTTATATTGTTAAGATATCTATACTGCCCCAAACAATTTGCAGACTCATTGCAATTCCTATCAGAATCCCAAGAACTTTTTCTATTTCTGAAAAAAAAAAAATTTTTTTTCTAAAATTCATATAGAATCTTAAGGGATCCTAAATAGTCAACACAATCTTGACAAAGAACAGAGTTGGGAGATTAACACTTTCTGATTTCAAAATTTAGTGGGAAGCTACAATAATCAAAATAGTAAGGTCCCAGCATAAAGACGGACATAGACTGATAGAATAGAGAGCCAGAAATAAAGTATTCCATATATGGTCAAATGATTTTCAACAAGGAAGCCAAGGCCGTTCATTAGGGGAAAGGACAATCTTTTCAACAAATGATGCTGGAAAGACTGGGTACTCACGCAGAAAGTGTTAAGTCAGATTTTTATCTAACACCGTATACAGAATGCAACAACAGAGACTAAGTGTTGGTGAGGACGTGGAGAAATTGGAACTCTTGTGCCCTGCTGGTCGGAATATAAAATGGTGCGGCCATTATGGGGAATGGTGGAGGTTCCTCAGAAAATTAAGGAAAAAATAGAATTCCGTATGATTGCTGTTCTGTTTCTGCGTGTGTACCGCAAAGAATTGAAAACAGGGAATCAAGGAGATATTTGTACACCAGTGTTCGTAGCAGCGCTATTCGAAATAGCCAAAAGGCAGAAGCAACCTAAGTGTCTGTCCATTGATAGTTGAATGGATAAAAGGAAGGAAATTCTGACACAGGCTCTGATAACGGAGAAACCATCAGGATATTATGCTGTGGAAAATAAGCCAGTCACAAAAGGAAAAATACTGTATGATTCCATTCATGTGCGATACTTAGTTAAATTCATGAAGACAGAAAGTAGCAAAGGGGTTTGGGGAGAGGGGATAAAAGTCAGTTAGTGTTTAAAAGGTACAGAATTTCAGTTTTGCAAGATAAAATGTCTTCTGAGGATGGATGGTGATGATGGATAGACAACAGCATGAATGTACTTAATACCACTCAGCTATAAACTTAAATGGTAAAATGGTAAATTTTATATGTATTTTACCACAATTAAAAAACTAATTTAAAAAATCAAATGTCCATTTTTAAATGTAGTTATATCTCTGGATTCTATTTTGTTTTATTGAACTGTGTGTCTGTCCTTTGCCAGTACCACATTTTCTTGTGGTACTGCCTTTTCAAATACATTTCAGTCAGTTTATTTATATGTAAATAAAATCTAGCTGGGATTTTATTTTAATTTTTTAAGAGATAGGGTCTTGCTTTGTTGCTCAGGGTGGAGTACAGTGGCTCAATCATAGCTCACTGTAGCCTTGAACTACTGAGCTCAAGTGATCCTCCCCCCTCAGTGTCTGAATAGCTAGAATTACAGGTGTGTACCACTATGCCTGGCTAAATTTTTTTTTTTTTTTTTTGATGTGGAGTCTTGCTCTGTCACTCAGGCTGAAGTACAGTGGAGCAATCTCAGCTCACTGCAACCTCCGCCTCCCAGGTTCAATCAATTCTTCTTGCCTCAGCCTCCTGAGTAGCTGAGACTACAGGCACACGCCACTGTGCCTGGCTAATTTTTTGTATTTTTAGTAGAGATGGGGTTTCACCATATTGGCCAGGCTGGTCTCGAACTCCTGATCTAGTAATCCGCCTGCCTCAGCGTCCCAAAGTGCTGGGATTACAGGCATGAGCCGCTGCACCTGGCTGATTTAAAAAAATTTTTAAATAGAGATGGGATCTCACTCAGGCTGGCCTCAAACTCCTCGCTCAAGCGATCCTTCCGCCTCCCAAAGTGTTGTATTACAGGTGTGAACCGCCATGCTGAACCCACCTGGGATTTTTGATTGAAATTCTGTTAAATCTTTAGATCCATTTGGGGAGTGTTGACATTTTTACTAGATTGACTTGTTCAGTCCATGAACTTGGTATTATTTAGGCTTTTGATTTGTGTAATCAGCCTTCTGTACTTTTTGGCATACATGTCTTGTACATCTTTTGTGTATGTATATGTCTATTTTAAAGCTATTGTAAACTGGTATTTTAAAAAACAAATTTTTGGTTTTAGATTGATCAGTGCTAGTATAGAAAAGTATGATTGATTTTTATCTACATAGGTAATCATATATCTGTAAATAGGGATAGTTTCTTTTTGATCTGTTTGCCTTTTATTGCCTCATTTTTTATTGCAGTGACCAGATCTTTTAGTATAGTATTGAATAGGAATTGTAAGAGCATTCATATGACTTGTTTCTGATCTGTAGGGGAAAGTTTTCAGTCTTTTACCATTAAGTTTGTTAACATGCCAGGCACAGCAGTGTGCTCCTGTAGACCTAGCCACTCAGGAGGATTTCTTGAGCCCCAGGAGTTTGAGTTCCCCTGGGCAACATAGAAAGACCCTGTCTCTTAAAAAAAAAAAAAACAAAAAAAACAAAAAAAACCCACCAAAAAACTATTCATAAAAAAGTATGAGGCCAGGTGAGGTGGCTCATGCCTATACTCCCAGCACTCTGGGAGGCCAAGGTGGGTGGATCACCTGAGGTCAGGAATTCAAGACCAGCCTGGCCAACATGGCGAAACCCTGTCGCTACTAAAAATATAAAATTTAGCCAGGTGTGGTGGCGCATGCCTTTAATCCCAGCTACTTGGGAGGCTAAGGCAGGAGAATTGCTTGAACCCAGGAGGTGGAGTTTGCAGTGAGCCGAGATCGTGCCACTGCACTCTAGCTTGGGAAACAGAGCAAGACTCTGTCTCAAAAAAAAAATTTTCGCATATTTCCTTGGTCCTGCTGTACGATTCTTTTTATATTATATATTGCTAAATTTGATTTGCTTTTATTTTGTTGTTTTTGACATCAATCTTTGTGTGGATTAATGGTATGTCATTTTCTTGTACTTTTTCTAGTTTTGGTATCAGTTTAATGCTGGCCTCATAAAATGAATTTGGAAGTGTTTCCTTGTCTGTTTCCTGGAAAAGATTGCATAGAGTTTGTATTGATTCTTAAATGTTTGATAGAATTCTCCAGTGAAACCATGTAGGGCTAGTGGTTTCATTGAAACTCTAAATTTGATATCCTTACTGATCATAGGAGTATTCACATGATTTGTTTCATCTTGGTTAAGTTTTGGTAGTTTGTGGTTTCAAGAAATTGGTACATTTCATCTGTGTTGTCCAATTTATGGTGTAGATTTATTCATATTCCCTAATTATCTTTTTTAACATTTGTGGTACCAAATGTATTTATTTTGTCAACCTAAGTTGTCAAGTTTGTGTGCATAGAGTTGTTCATAGTATTCTTTTATTTTTTAAAATATCTTCAGGATCTGTAGTGTATCCCTTTCATTCCTCATATTGATAATTTGTATTTTTTTTCCTTTGCCAGTCTTGCTAGAGGTTTATCCATTTCACTGATTTCAAGGAACCATTTTTTTTCTCTTATTGATTTTTTTCTTTTTAATAGGTTTTGCCATGTTGCCCAGGATGGTAAAATTGAAAATTTTAAAGGAAACAATTTTTTTAAAAATTAGTTACCAATTCTAATGCTTTAGGAAATAGTGTTCAACCCTAAAAAACTTGCAAAAATATTTCAAGAAATACATTATCTTTTCAAACTGTCAATACATTGTAAAACTCCATTTCCACTGAGATATCATCAGACTTCAATGCTTAAAATAGCCTGTTAAAATGTACTATATGCAAACGTCATTCAAAGTCAATAAAGAGGTACAAGCCTGTATCAGAACATTTCCTGTATCCCCAAAATATATACACCTACTACTTATTGTATCTACATACATCAAAAACCCGTTCAGACAATGTAATAATTTTTGCTTTGAGCTTGCAAGTATAAAGAACTGAGGTGAAGAATTGTTGGTTGTATCTACCCACATATTTACCATTTCTGTTCTCTCATTCTTGACCTTCTTTCTGTTTGGTGAACTTTTTGTAGTACTTTTTGAGGCGCTTTACTGGCAAAATTCTTAGTATTACTTTATCTGAAAATGTCTTTTTTTTTTCATTATTTTTTTTTCAAATTCCTAATGAACCCACCCCTCTTTTTTTTTTTGAGTTGGAATCTTGCTCTATTGCCCAGGCTGCAGTGCAGTCGTGCCATCTTAGTTCACTGCAACCTCTGCTTCCCATGTTCAAGTGATTCTGCTGCCTCAGTCTCCTGAGTAGCTGGGATTACAGGTGTGAGCCACCATGCCTGGCTGATTTTTTTGTATTTTTAGTAGAGAAGGGGTTTCACCATGTTGATCAGCCTAGTCTCAAACTCCTGACCTCAAATGATCCGCCCACCTTGGCCTCCCACAGTGCTGGGATTACAGGCGTGAGCCACTGCACCCAGCTGAACCCCTTGGTTTTTAGTGGTAAATATGCTTTTATTGTAATCATGGCCTTCCTATAAGTAACGTATCATTCTTTTCTGGTTGCTTTCTTTTTTTTTTTTTTTTTTTTTTTTTTTTTTTTTTTTTAAAGATGGGGTTTCACCATGATGGCCAGGCTGGTCTTGAATTCCTGACCTCGGGTGATCCACCCACCTCGGCCTCCCAAAGTGCTAGGATTACAGGTGTGAGCCACCGCGCCCGGCCTTCTGGTTGCTTTCAGGATTCATCTTTGTTGAATTTTCAGCAGTTTATTGTGTTGGCTATGAATTTTTAATCTGCCGTATTTGTGAGATTTCCCTTTCCCTAGAAAGAAATCTGCACTTACTCAAGTCATTTGTGTAAATCAGGGGTCTGCAAACTATAGCCAGTGAGTGGAAAAACACACTCACTCGAACTGCTTTTTCTATTCTCTCACACAAGAACAATAAGCAACACAGAAGACTTACGTGACCAAATGTGTGGGGATTTCTATCCCCTAACAAGCAAGCAGTCAACCCAGCAGCAGACACCAGCTGGACAGCTTCCAATTCTGACACGGTGACAGTTCTGTCTACTTGGAGATAGCTTCAGGTCAGAGAGAGAGAGATTCCTGTTTTCTGAGGCCAGCTTTTGAGGCCTAAGGTGCCCCAGCATTATAACAAAAGACTGTAACATGGGCTTGTGGGACTTATGAGCCAAGAACCATGGACGGAAACCAACATATATATCTTAATATCCTAGCCTGCAACTGCTATGGCTCTCAGGCTGCCCCTTGATTTTGTAAATAAAGTGTTACTAGAATATGTCCACACCTATTTGTTTACATATTGTCCATGGCTGCTTTTGTGCCGCAGTAGTTGTGAGAGGCCTTATTTGTGAAGCCTAAAATTATCTGACCCCTTTCAAAAGAATTTAGCTGATTTGTGATATAGTTAAAGTATCCATTTTTCCACCATTAAAATTTCCTACTTGAATTTTACGAACTATCCATGTAGCTTTAAAAGTCTTTTTTTCTCTTTTCGTGACAGAGTCTCACTTTGTCACTAGGCTGGAGTGCAGCGGCGTGATCTCAGTTCACTACCCTCTGCCTCCTGGGTTCAAGCAATTCTCCTGTCTCAGCCTCCTGAGTAGCTGGGACTACAGGTGTGCGCCACCATACCCGGCTAATTTTTGTATTTTTAGTAGAGATGGGGTTTCACTATGTTGGCCAAGATGGTCTAGATCTCTTGACCTTGTGATCTGCCCACCTCAGCCTCCCAAAGTGCTGGGATTACAGGTGTGAGCCACTGTGCCCAGCCTAAAAGTCTTTTTACAAATAGTTTCTATACAAAATTCTAACAGGGAACAGTGTGTGTTTTAGGGTACGTGCAAGAATATTTTTCTCCATTTAAACACCAAAAATGACTTTTTAGCCAAATTTTCTTGGAAACATAACAAATGTTAGCCAAGCGTAGCTTATCTTTCTTTAAGAAATGTACTTTCAGGCCAGGTGTGGTGGCTTATCCCTGTAATCCTAGCACATTGGGAGGCCAAGGTGAGAGGATCGCTAGAGGCCAGGAGTTTGAAACTAGCCTGGCAACGTAGTGAGACCCCATCTCTACATTAAAAAAAAAAAAAAAAAAATTAGCTGGGCATGGTGATGCATCCCTATAGTCCCAGCTACTTGGGAGACTGAAGTGAGAGGGTCATGAGTCCAGGAGTTTGAGACTGTAGTGAGCTATAATTGTGCCACTGCACTCCAGCCTGGTCAGCAGAGGTAGAGGAGACCCTGCCTCTTTGAAAAAAAAGGGAGTCTGGGGGGCAGTGGCTCACGCCTGTAATCCTAGCACTTTGAGAGGCTGAGGCAGGCAGATCACCTGAGGTCGGGATATTTATAGAGCAAAAAACCCCCACAAATTCCACAATGAGAAGTAAATTTCAGTGCTTATTTTTAGTTACAAGAGTAACAATTTTAAGCACGTAAATGTCCACAGAAGAGATCAAGAAACCAAGAGATCAATATTGGGACCTGATTATATTACTCAATAAGAAAATGTCTTTTTGGTCTCCTATAATATGGTATCTTAGGTTACACTTTTACTCTTCTTGCTTTGACTCATGGTTTTAGTGGGCTTAGGATTCAACAATGTCAATAAATTTCAATGTTATGAATAACATTAATCAAACTCAACCTACAACCTATATTTAAATCAGATTTCCTAATCATATCTTAGAAAAAATTAAATCCCATTTTGGCACCAACCAGTTATTTAACAGAAATGTATTTTGTTTGCCCTTTGAGTTCTTTTGAGACGTAGGCTTACTCTGTCACCAGGCTGGAGTGCAGTGGCACAATCTCTGCTTACCACTACCTCCACCTCCTGGGTTCAGGTGATTCTTCTGCCTCAGCCTCCCGAGTAGCTGGGATTACAGGCGAGTACCATCATGCCTGGCTAATTTTTTTTGTGTGTGTTTTTTTAGTAGGGCCAGGGTTTCACCATATTGGCCAAGATGGACTCTTATCTCTTGACCTCACGATCCGCCCACCTCGGCCTCCCAAAATGCTGAGATTACAGGCATGAGTGCTGGGATTACAGGCATGAGCCACTGTGCCTGGCCGCCTTTTCGCCTTTTGAGTTTTAAATGTCTGAAAATACAATTTTCCTTTTTCTTTTTTTGAGACAGAGTTTTGCTTTTGTTGCCCAGGCTAGAGTGGCGCAATCTTGGTTCACTGCAACTTCTGCCTCCCGGGTTCAAGTGATTCTTCTGCCTCAGCCTCCTGAGTAGCTGAGATTACAGGCGTGCACCACCATGCCCAGCTAATTTTTGTACTTTTTTTAGTAGAGACAGAGTTTCACCATGTTGGCCAGGCTGGTCTCGAACTCCTGACTTTTTCTGCTTTTGTATCATTAGATTGTAGGAATACTAATAACAGGAGTGTTCTGTAGAGCTATAGTGGGAGTTTAATAGAGGTATACTGGCAGCAGGATTCCTTGCTCATAGAAAAGTTTCTTTTATAATGCAATAAAATTGTGTGCTTAATTTGTCTTTAAAGTCTTTTTACAGAAACTCTGTATTTATGGAAGAAACACTTAACATTGATCTCCTTATAAATCTCTACAAATTTAAATGTGGAAATGGATGTTATCTTTTTAATACTTTTTTTGGGGGGGCTATTATATAAAGCTTCTTATTAGACTTTTTTTTTTTGAAAGAAAGAAAAAAGAAGAAAGAGCAAAAGAAAGAAAACAAGAATGAAAGAGATAAAGAGGAAGAGAAAGAGGGAGAGAGAACGGGATTCTTGTTCTATTGCCCAGGCTAGAATATTAGTTAGACTTCTAGAAATTCCTCATGCTGGCTGGACGCAGTGAATCACACCTGTAATCCCAGCACTTTGGGAGGCCGAGGTGGGCAGATCATGAGGTCCGGAGATTGAGACCAGCCTGGGCAACATGATGAAACCCCATCTCTACTAAAATACAAAAAGCTGCGCGTGGTGGCGGGCTCCTGTAATCCCAGCTATTTGGGAGGCTGAGACAGGAGAATTGCTTGAACCCAGGAAGCAGAGCTTGCAGTGAGCCAAGATTGTGCCACTGCACTTCTGCCTGAGTGACAAAGCAAGACTCCCATCTCCAAAAAAAAAAAAAAAATTTCATGCTAAATTTTATGATCAGTGTGTTCATTGGCTCTCCATTGAAGTACCTTTCTGACGGACTCAGCAGAAACATTAGGGAACATTGATCTTTAGCAGTTGACTATGCCTTCTCAGTGGTGTTTGGACTAGAGGCTTGTTAGTTCTCATAACACAGGTTATCAATATATTTTCTATAATTTTATCTCAGATTTAAAGCCCTCAGAAACTTTTGAGATAATAATATTAGTCCCCTGCTTATCTTTGACGAGTAAATTCCAAGACCCCCAGTGAATGCCTGAAACTCCTGATAGTTCTGAACCCTGTGTATCTACAGTTGATCCTTGAACATCATGGGATTAGGGCTGTCGACCCCCTGTGCCGTGGCAAATTCACGTGTAACTTTTGACTTCCTCAAACTTAACTATTGTTATTAAATGGCTTACTGTTGATTGTAAGCTTTACTGATAACATGAATATTTGATTAACAGATATTTTGTATGTTGTATGTATTATATACTATATTCTTACAATAAAGTAAACTGCAGAAGATAAAATGTTATTAGGAAAATCATAAGAGAAAATACATTTACAGGCCAGGTGTGTTGGCTCATGCTTGTAATCCCAGCACTTTGGGAGGCTGAGGCGGGCGGATGACCAGGTCAGGAATTCGAGACCAGCCTGGCCAACATGGTGAAACCCCGTCTCTACTAAAAATAGAAATATTAGCTGGGCGAGGTGGCGGGTGCCTGTAATCCCAGCTACTTAGGAGGCTGAGGCAGGAGAATTGTTTGAACCCGGGAGGCAGAGATTGCAGTGAGCCGAGATTGCGTCACTGCACTGCAGCCTGGGCAACAGAGCTACACTCTGTCTCAAAAAAAAAAAATTTTATAGCACTGTACTGTTTGTATCAATACTGTAAATATATATGTTACCTGTTTACAAAATGAAACCTGTGTCTGAAATGGCATGCAACCACAGCTAGAGACCTCAGTTTATGGTACATGTGAAGCAATTCTGCTTTTTCTTGTAATCACATGACTTTTCTCTGCCTTTTGGGAACACTTCCATCATTACTAGGGGCACCTTGTATGGGACTCATAGGGTTATTCAGGGTTTATGGTATTGCACTACGGACGATGAAAATAAATGAGAATCGAGAGAGATCGCTTTTTACTGCGATTACAAATTTACATTTGAGAGGTGAACTGCTCACCTGGATATGATTAGGGTCACATGGTGGATACTCATAACACTTGAAATCACTGCAATAGGAACAAAATTATCACAGTTGTATAATATATACTACAGTTTTATGTGGTTATGATATAATACTGTATTTTTTACATTTGTTTGCATTTCTCTTGATGGAATGGCACTATATACTATCTGTGTGCCTAATTTTAACTTTATAGTATATTTGTGTATTTTTTTTTTTTTTTTTTGAGACAAGAGTCTCGCTTGGTTACCAGGCGCCAGGCTGGAGTGCAGTGGCGTGATCTCAGCTCACTGCAACCTCTGCCTCCCAGGTTCAAGCAATTCTCCAGCCTCAGCCTCCCGAGTAGCTGGGACTACAGGCGCACACCATCACTCCCAGCTAATTTTTGTATTTTTAGTAGAGACAGGGTTTCACCATGTGGGCCAGGATGTTCTCTATCTCTTGACCTTGTGATCCGCAAGCCTCGGCCTCCCAAAGTGCTGGGATTACAGGCATGACCCACCACGCCTGGCCAATTTGTGTATATTTTATGCCAGTAAATGATATATTAGACTAACATCTACATACATTTTATGCATCAGTGGCATACCAATTTCTTAAATTTTTTTCAATATTTCTAGGCCATGTGTTTTGTCTGCATGTTTTTTAAATTGTCAAAAATTTCTGAAAATTTTTTCAATATATTTATTGAAAAAAAGTTCATGTGTAAGTGGTTTCATGCTGTTCAAACTGGTGTGGTTCAAGGGTCAGCTGTGTTTTTTCTTATGCATACCTGTAATAAAGTTTATAATGTAGGCATAGTATGAGATTAATAACTAATAATAAAATGGAACATTTATAATAAAAGTTATGTGAATGTGGTCTCTCTCTCTCTCAGAATATCTTATTGTACTGTACTTACTTTGGACCTTTGAAAATATCTTATTGTACTATACTTAAACCTGTTTTTAGACTTCTATTGATTGGGTAACTGAAACTACGCAAAGTGAAACTGCAGATAAGGAGGGGCACTACTGTATCTAATAATTGTTCATGCTGTCTTTATGCTTATTGAATTTTGCAAAAAAATGACATAAAAGAATTCATTTTTTAAAAGTTTTTGTTTTGAACACTTTAATTTTGCACTTACAGAAAAATTGCAGGAGTAGTATGTTACAAAGAACTTCCCTATATACCCTTTACCCAGTTCTACTAGTTTTAAACATTTTAGTACATTTGCTTATCATCCCCTTATATTTACATACATATTTTTATTCTGCTTGAGAATTGGTTGCATATATCATGCTCATTTTCTCTATACTGTTTCTGCGTTTATTTCTCAGAACAATGATGTTGTCTTTTATAATAGCAATTTAGTTGTAAAATTTTGATAATTTCACATTGATACTTTATGGTACATATTTGAATTTAATCCAGTTAGCCCAATAATGTTCTTTAGAGAAGTTTTTTTTTTCCAGTTTAAGATCCAATTCAGGATAATATATGGTGTTTAGTCTTCATGTAAACATTGATTTTTTAATAGACTGTTGGCCTGAAAATCTTAAGTGTTGAATTTTTCTTCTTTTAACAGCTAAACCAGGTGGACAGGTGAAATGTCAGTATATTTCTGCTGTGGATAAAGTTATATTTGTGGATGATTATGCAGTAGGGTGTAGGAAAGATCTTAATGGAATCTTGTTGTTAGACACTGCTCTGCAAACCCCCGTTTCAAAGCAGGATGATGTGGTTCAGCTTGAATTACCCGTTACAGAGGTAAGTTGAAATAAGTATCAATGTTGTCCTCTACTTAATGTAATCTTAGATGTATTACATGTTAAATGAAATTAAATCATCCTTTAAGGGCATTTTTATTATGTATCTCCATAAAAACAGAGAATTTACTTATTGACCATAACTCTGTTTAAATGTTAATACTCATCTTTCCTCTGCATAATTAATTGATTCTTGTTGAAGTGGTGTTTTTAGGCGTGAATTGTGCATCAGCACAGGTTAAACCGCTGTAACAGAGACTCCCAAAACAATGGTTTAAACAAGATAAGTTTGTTTCCAGTAACAGTCCAGGGCTAAGTACATGACCAGCATTGCCAACCTCAACACTTGGGTTAGCTTGGGATGTTAAGACAGCTGCTCTAGGTCTCATTATTATTTCCTAGTCACAGGGTAAGAGAGGGCAAGAGGCGAGAGGCTAGAGGGCAAGAGGCTGGCATCTTTGTCTTCTCTCCTCTCCTTCCCTTTCCCTGTCCCTTCACCCCTTGCCCCCCTCCTATTCATTTGTTCTTTTTTTTTTTTTTTAAAGGCGGGGTTTCATCATGTTGGTCAGGCTGGTCTTGAACTCCCGACCTCAGGTGATCCTCCCGCCTTGGCCTCCAAAGTGCTTGGATTACAGGCGTGAGCCACCACGCTCGGCCTTTTTTTTTTTTTCATTTGTTCTTATTCTCTTTCTGCCTTTCACAACTCAAATACTCTCTGATATAACCTCATATTTACCCCACTAGGCAAAATTTAGTCACATGGTCACTTTATGCTGAGAGGGAGACTAGGAAAGAGGTGGTTATTTGTTTTTTTAAATATTAAAAAACGAGAGAGGAATACACATTGGTAAACAACCAGTACTTTTTGCTGGTTGTTTTGCATGTCTTTCAATAAGTCGAGTTTTAAGTTTTAGCCATATATACTTTTCTGTAGTGTTAAATTTTCATTACTTAATTTTTAAGTCTAGCCCTACCTATCATCTTAAATAGAATATAAAAGATTATATTGTGTTCCCTAATAGGGATATTATTTCTGTGTTCATGCGAGGTTATGAAAATTATCAAAAAAGTATGTACAATAAAGGGTATCCACTTAGATTTTACATTTAGTATCATATAACAGTAGTCTATTGTATGTTAATATTGAAAGCATGTTCCTGGAAGTTTGAGTTCCAAAAACAGAGAAGCTATCTTTTTCTGATCAGAGTATTTGGGTCTGGAGGCATGTCTAAAATCTTTGGACAGAGAATTAATTAGTTCTATTTGATTTGAACAAGTAGAAAATTTGAAAAACCATTTGAAAAACTTGAACATTTTTTCCTCCTAGTTTAAGAAATATGAACCAGCTGACATCAGGACGTATAATCAGAAGTGAAAAACGCTATCAAACTATCTTCAGCTTTAACAAAGAACTAAAGAATTACAATAAAATACTTGAACACTTATTAACTCTTAAGTCAGTGCTTTTCCTACTACAGTGAAATGCTAAGTGTTTAGCTTCTATCCCTTCCTCAACCTTGTTTGCTGTTACATCTGATTCTGTTTTTTTTTTCTCGTTTTGCTTTAATCACAGCTGTAACTGTTGGTTAGATAATACTGTTTGTAGATCTTTTAGCATTACAGGCTTCCTTTACTGCATCATACTAGTTTATCACTGTCTTCCCTGCAGTGTGGGGTCTTAGGTTGGATTTGCTCAGTGTAGATATATTCTTTTCCTTATATTAACATATATATATATATATTTTTTACAATAGTTCATATTAAATACGTGGATAATAATGCAAAGGGTTTTTTCATGTTACTTGCTGACTTAGTGTCCTCTCTTAAGATTTTATATAGCTTAAATATTTGAAGCTCATTGGAGGACTTTAAGTTTGTTTCTTAAGAATTTTTCCTGTGTTGTTTTTGCTATGGTTTCAGCTTGTCCATTTTTTTTGTCTTGATTTGGTTTATAATAACTGCTTTGTATTTGAACTTTACCATGTAGTATTGCTACACTGAATACATTACTTTATCTCATTTAATTTTATAACAGCCCTTTAAATTATTATTTTATTAATTAGATTTGTTAAAATGTAAATTTAGTATAGTACCTGTCACAATCATTGCATATTAAAATATCAATGAGGATCTGAATTTAATTTTTTGTTGTTGTGTTGAACTTTCTGTGATTTTTTTTTTTTTTTTAGGCACAGCAGCTCTTATCAGCATGTTTAGAAAAGGTAGATATTTCTAGTACGGAGGGTTATGATTTGTTCATCACACAGCTCAAAGATGGTTTAAAAAGTACATCTCATGAGACTGCAGCAAACCACAAAGTTGCTAAGGTAAGAAATTAATAAACTACCTTGTTTGGGGTTACATTACAGTGGATACCTCCAATCTTTTGCTTTTTTTTACCCCTCTCCTTTTGGAAATGTTCTAATTCTAGATTTTTCTTTTGAAAAACAGAATGTGCTAATAAGTCATCTTAAAGTTGGAACTGGCCGGTGGTGGCTCACGCCTGTAATCCCAGCACTTTGGGAGGCTGAGGCAGGCGGATCACCTGAGGTTGGATGTTTGAGACCAGCCTGGCCAACATGGCAAAACCCCATCTCTGCTAAAAATACAAAAATTAGCTAGGCGTGGTTGCAGACACCTGTCATCCCAGCTACTCGAGAGGCTGAGGCATGAAAGTCACTTGAACCCGGGAGGCGAAAGTTGCAGCGAGCCAGGATCGTGCCACTGCACTCCATCCAGCGTGGGGAATAGAGTGAGACTCTGTCTCCCCCCGCAAAAAAAAAGAAAAGAAAAAAAAGTTGAAACTTTTTTTAATTGAAGCTTAACTTCAGTAACTTCAGTTTCTAGGAACTATTTTGCTTATTGTTGGGTTCTTTTTTTTTTGAGATGAAGTTTTGCTCTTGTTGTCCAGTCTCGAGTGCAGTGGCATAGTCTCAGCTCACCACAACCTTCACCTCCCAGGTTTAAGTGATTCTCCTGCCTCAGCTTCCTGAGTAGCTGGAATTACGGGCATGTGCCACCATGCCTGGCTAATTTTGTATTTTTAGTAGAGATGGGGTTTTTCCATATTGGTCAGGCTGGTCTCAAACTCCCAACCTCAGGGGATCCGCCTGGTTTGGTCTCCCAAAGTGCTGGGATCACAGTGCTGTGCTGCTTATTGTGTTTTCTAATGCTTTCTTAAATCTTCCTTAATGCCTGATGGACCTGGATTGGTCAAGAGGCTGATGAAAGAGGCTTCGGGCCAGGTGCGGTGGCTCACGCTTGTAATCCCAACACTTTGGGAGGCCAAGGCAGGTGGATTACTTGAGTCCAGGGGTTCGAGATCAGCCTGACCAACATGGTGAAACCCCTTCTCTACTAAAAGTACAAAAATTAGCTGGGCATGGTGGTGGGCACTTGTAATCCCAGCTACCTGGGAGGCTAAAGCAGAAAAATTGCTTGAACCTGGGAGGCAGAGGTTGCAGTGAGATCAGATCGCCACTGTACTCCAGCCTGGGTGACAAGAATGAAACTCATCTCAAAAAAAAAAAAGAGGCTTCTTTGTTAGATTGTGAGCTTGGATGCTTGGATAAGAATGGAGTTATGTCTTTTGAAATTGAGCCATTTTGTGCTTCCTTTGAAATTTTTTAGCATACTGAGATGTATGTGGGAGAGGTTGCTTTCAGTTAAATCCTTGTATGTATTTTTATTAATTTCCTCCATATTTTTAAGACCTTTTCAAAGCTATGCTACATATAAAACTTCCATATTGAACGATACAAGGTAGAAGGTAAAAGCCACTTTCCTAAAAGTAACTTGTGCATTTTACGAAGACTTTTCTCAAGTACAGTTGTAACTATACTAAAATATACTAATACTGTGTTGTGATATACCTTGCTGTTTTTCTTTTCCCTCCCTCCCTTCTTTCTTTCTTTTGAGACGGAGTCTTGCTCTGTTGCCCAGGCTGAAGTGTGGTGGCGTGATCTCAACTCACTGCAACCTCCACCTCCTGGGTTCAAGTGGTTCTCCTGCCTCAGCCTCCTGAGTAGCTTGGACTACTTGGCATGCCACCACACCTGGCTAATTTTTGTATTTTTAGTGGAGACAGGATTTCACTGTGTTGGCCAGGCTTGTCTCAAACTCCTGACCTCGTGATCTGCCCGCCGCAGCCTCCCATAGTGTTGGAATTACAAGGCCTGAGCCACCGCGCCTGGTCACCTTGCTTTTTTTCACTCAAGGGTTTCTTGGATATCTTCTCATATCCTCAGAGATCATCTACATTCTTCTTAATATTTGTATTGAATTTTCTTTGTAGATTTATCATGATTTTTTTTATACCTTACTCTATTGATGGGACATTTTATTCAGGAAAACAAACTGTACTATGGATTTCAACAGAGATAATTTATTATAAGACGTTAACTGGTGTTTGAAAAAGTGTAAAGGAAATCCTGAGGTAACGCAGAGATAACTATAGGAAGCAGTTTTCATCTAAGTCTGGAGGAATAAAGAATAGAGATTAGGGGTTATCAGAACCTAGAAACTTAGAGAATAGGTCCCATGGACATAGGACTAGGAGCTGCTACCCAGTTGGTGGCTCAGGAACTTGGATGTGAGGGCCTTGCAAAACTGGGACTCATATCTCTGAAGAGAGATCCTACTTGGCTGATGATAGTACCTCAGGGAGTTCTATGAAACTGGATCTAGGAATGCTAAAAAAAAAACCAAACCGAAATGCTAAATAATAGAAGAATCAACTACTGCCACAAGGTCTTTCCCTTAAACAGTGCTGAGAGCAATGGCCAGTAAATTAGAAGGGGCAAATCTTTCTTTCATCTTGCTTTCCAGTTTCCTTCCTATGCTGCTTCTGGGAGAACCTAAAAGCCAGGAGACTAGTTGAAAAGAGGATATATAGTATGCAGAGTCCAAACCCCAACCTGATAGAGCAGAGAATTTGAGTAGATTTGGAGTTGAGAGACAACAGTTTAATAACTGGCACAGTCTACCCCTTTGGCTACTTAGCATCTCCGCTCGTACTTTACATATTTGAACTTTCATGTAACAAAACTATTACGCTTCTTAAAAAATTTATTATTATTTTTGGAGACAAGGTCTCTCTCTATTGACCAGGCTAGACCAGATCATTGCCACTGTGTGATCTCAGCTGACTGCAACCTCTGCCTCCTGGGTTCAAGCAATTCTCCTGCCTTAGCCTCCTAAGTAGCTAGGATTAGAGGCGCGCCACCATGCCCTGCTAATTTTTGTACTTTTAGTAGAGATGGCATTTCACGAGGTTGGTCAGGTTGGTCTCAAACTCCTAACTCATGATCTGCCCACCTCGGCCTCCCAAGGTGCTGGGATTACAGATGTGAGCCACTGCATCCAGCCTAGTCCTCGGTTTGTTTGTTTATTTTTGGAGACAGAGTTTCACTCTTGTTGCCCAGGCTGGAGTACAGTGGTGCGATCTTAGCTCACTGAAACCTCTACCTCCCAGGTTCAAGTGATTCTCCTGCCTCAGACTCCCTACTAGCTGGGATTACAGACATGCACCATCATGCCCGGCTAATTTTTGTATTATTAGTAGAGACGAGGTTTCACCATGTTGGCTAGACTGGTCTTGAATTCCTGACCTCAGGTGATCTGCTTGTCTTGGCCTCCCAGAGTGCTGGGATTAGACATGAGCCACCGTGCCCAGCCTTTAGTCCTCAGTTTATAATGGTCAAGAGAATATATTGGTCAAGAGGATATATAATGGTTAAGAAGATATATAATTTTTTTCTATTACCTGTTCCACATTACCTCTGTCATCATCCAGCACCTCAGCTAGTCAGCATTCTTTACATAGTGGAGCAACCCATGTTCATCCTTGAAGAATCTGAATTCTCAGTGGTACTCAGTGGTACTGTGTTTTTATCTCATTTTATTTTTTGAGATGGAGTCTAACTTTGTCAACCAGGCTGGAGTAAGGTGGCATGATCTTGGCTCACTGCAACTTTTGCCTCCCCAGTAGCTGGGACTACAGGCATGGGCCACGATGCCTGGCTAATTTTTTGTATTTTTAGTAAAGACAGGGTTTCACCATGTTGGCCAGGCTGGTCTTGAACTTCTGACCTCAGGTGATCCACCTGTCTTGGCCTCCCAAAGTACTGGGATTATAGGCATGAGCTATTGTGCCAGGCTCGTGCTGTTTTTTAAGTTGTAATTCTTACTTCACTTTTAATGTTGGACTTGGAAGTACTGCGGGGCATCCTAGAGAATCTTCTGGGTTCTACATAAGTTCTCCTTGCCCCTGTTACTCAGCATCAATCCAGTTTCCCCTTGTCAGTTCCAGTCATATAAACTAGTAGAATAACCTACTTCTTTGTCTGTTTATTCAGTGGGAAGAGGAGCTCAAAGTTGTTGGGTAGCAATCTCAACACCCACTTCAATGAAAGTGTTGTTGTACCCCTGCTGGAACATTTCTTTCTAGGGAGTAAGACCTGTAGAGCTTAAAGCTTAAAAAAAAAAAAATCTGTGAATGGGTTTATTAAATTTAATAGTGGCCATGCTGAGAGAAACTGTATCATACATTTTTAGTTGATTCAAAGCATATGCTTCATCTGGTAAGGTAGAACTCTTAACCTTTCAGTGTGATTCTTGCAGTTGGTATAGAAAATGAGTCTTTAGAAGGCCATTGAGCTTCACTGCTAGGTCAGCTTCATCAGGATGATATACAGTAAGACCAGTGGAAAAAAAAGTTTTTTTTTTTTTTGCTTTGAAATACTTTTCTTGGTCAGAAGCAAAGTTGTCTACGATATCATGACATTCTGCTAGTCCACAGGCAATGTACTGTATAATATTATCGCAGAAGCCTGTGGACAGAATGCATTACTACTAGTCCCCATGAATAATACATAGTACTATACTTGTTTATTTGTGTATAGTACAGTCACATATAGCATACCTAGAATATATATTAGGTTGAAAACAAATTGCTGCCTAGTCCATGAGTTGTGTAATGAATCTAGCATCAGATAGCTGGCTATTACCTCTGGGAAATGGCATCATATTGGCAGCCCACCTTCGGTAACTGTTATTGGCAGATTAGGCAGTCAGCAACGCTGTAGCCTGGTTAGTCTTTGTAAATGGAAGTTTATATTTTTGGTCCTGTGCATAGCCTACATATCTGTTGCCATGGTGTTTTGCACACAGGTCCATTGAGCAAGCACTGGAGTGGCTGTGGAGAGAGGCTGTCATGTATATAATGTGTATAATTTCTGCATTTCCTCTGGAATGGATGCTTTTTGGTGTGCATTCACATATTTTGTAAATATTTTTATGATTTTTTGGAAAGTTTTATTCATAGACCTTTGTTTTTGACCTCCTTGCTTCTATTTTCTGATGCTGTTTCTTTCCAGTGCCTGACCATCTAGCTAACAAATTAGCAACTCTTCATTAGTAAGTGAGGATCTTTACTTCTGGTCAACTCTCAATCCATACGAGAACAGTCAAATATACTGATTGAAGTTCTACCTACTGAGAAGATTTACCTTCACTTGTGATTGGGGCTGTAATTCTGCAGCCATACACTTTGGGATAGTACCAGCATATTATGAAGAACCTACTGTAAATTAGGGCCAAGAGTATTTTCCCCTTAAATTATTTCATCATAAGAAGTTCCCCATGAAGCTATTGATGTGGAACAAGGAGGAGACATTATAGTGGGAGTAGATATTGAATTCTGAGCCACTTGTTTATTCAGTTTTTGCCTTTTGGACTTTTTCAAGATTGATATCTTTATAAAACACTTGATGAAGGATACTTGTTGCTTGTGCTCAGTATTATGGTTAATGTGTCAGATAACATCTGGACAGCTCTGAATTTGTAGACATTAGTTTTATGAATAGGTATATTACTCTCTGGGACTAGTAAGAAACTAGGAACTGTTTTCAAAAGGAGAATGGTCATTTGCATGAGAGGGTGTGGCTTTGCTCCAAGATCCTAGCATTCTGCTGTGTGATTGTCCCAGTTAGGCTGCCACAGCCTCCTTACAGCATCATTATTTGCCGTGGACTCTCTAGTATCAGTGTCATTGAAAGTGCTCTTGAGGTAAAAGTGGCAGAGCATCTTGCAGTACAGTCTGGACTTGTTGCAGTTTCTTGTTCTGCTTACTCAGAATTGGCAACCCTTATATATTTCTTGATAATTCGGTTAGAACACACATTTAAGTATGCTAAATATTGGCTCCAAAATCCAACTAGACCCACTAGGTATTGTGGCTTTTTTTCTGTGATTGATGTTACAAGTTGGAGCAACTTGACTTTCACTTTGGAGGGGAATATCCTGACATCACCAGGCCTCTGGACCTCTGAAACTTAACCAAGGTTGCAGAATCTTGAGTTTTTCTGGGGACTTGTGATCTCTGGTTTGCACCTTACTATGGCATTTAATTTCCTTGCTATTTCCTCTTCATTTGGACCAATCAGCATGATGTCTTGATGCAGTGGACCAGTTTGTTGATCTGCAGGATGTTAGGATGATCAGGATCTCTAGAACGTGAGATGTGGTCTTAGGGAAAGATTGTGAAGGTTTATTATCGTTCCTGCCAGGTAAAAATTGACTTTTTGGATAGTCCTTAAAACTAAGGATAGAAAAATATTGGACGGAACTGTAACTGCCTACCAGATATCAGGGGATTTGTTGATTTGCTTTAATAAAGATACCTCTTCTGGAAGAGCACTTGCAATTGAAGTCATCACTTGATAGTTTGCCATCCACAGTCATTCTTCGAGATCCATTTACAACAGGCCAGTAAAGGGGATGAAGTCATTTGATTACCTCTGTATCTTTTAAGTCTGTCTCTCTCTCTCTCTCTCTCTCTCTTTTCGAGACAGCATCTTGCTCTGTCACTCAGGCTGGAGTACAGTGGCGTGATTTCGGCTCACTGCAGACTTGCCCTCCTGGGCTCAAGTGATTTTGCCATCTCAGCCTCCTGAGTAGCTGGGATGACAGGTGCATGCCATCACACCTGTCTGTTGTTTTTTGGTAGAGATGGGATCTTGCTATGTTGACCAGGATCGTCTCAAACTTATAAGCTCAAACTAACCTCCATTCTTAGCCTCACAAAGTGCTAGGATTATAGCCGTGAGGCACTGTGCCCAGCCTCAAATCTTTTACAGTGGCATTATTCTAAAAAATTTATTCAGAAATGTAGCATTACTTTGGTTTAATATCTTTGTAGAGAAGGAAAGTTCTAGGGGCTTATACTTGGCGTTTTCTGTATTTCTGGTCCACAGAGAGAGCAGAGAGCTAATTTGGGGATTTTTTTTTAGTTGCTTGTTTTACATTTTTCAGTCAGGAACCTGGGGAAGTAACTATTTGCAGACCCATAGAACATGATGAGGATTTGCAGACCCATAGAACTCTCTGAGACAGCTTTGGGCCAAAGCTCTGTTAATCGCTTGACCATCCTAATTGCCCCTTACATGAACCACAGTGACATTTTAGGTCAGTTAAGTGCCACTTTTTTGTAATGTCTGAAAGATCTTTTACCCCATGCACAGTCACTGTAGTGAATGCCCATAGGTCTTTTTGAGGGAAAGTTTGGAGTATGATTTATAGTACTGTATATAGTTGGGGTATTGTAGGATCCTTTCTCAAGGGGAGTCATCCTCCCTTTCAATAGAAAGCTCTGATCTATGAACAGATTAATTAGGTCTAGAAGTTTTTATTCTCTCCCTCTCTCTCTCTCTCTCTGTTTTTTTGTTTTTGTTTTTTGTTTTGTTTTTTTTAGCAAATCAAGACGTGTTTGGCCACAAGTTTCTCCAATATTATGTACATAAATCATAATCTACTAGGCTGCCTAGAGTGTAGAAACCATTCATGGGTGAATCGGGGACAGGATATAAAGATGAAATTACATTATAGACTTATTTCTCTGGGAGAATATTACTTAGTATTTTTGCGATCTAACTTCGATAATTTTTGTAATATTAAATAATCATGGCTAACATTTTTTGAATATTTTTGATGGTGAAGCTCGGTTTAGAATCCAGGTCTGTGACTATAAGGCCTATGTTTTTATTTACTGTTGCTGGATTATGGTGACAACAGCAACAAAAAATGCATCTGCTAAGCTGAACTAAATCCTCATGTACCCCAGTAATGGTAATTGTCTATATTCTTATGGATGGAGGTATTTGAGTTCCTGCTTTGTGCTTAGCATTGTGCTGGATGAATAGGAAAAAATGACAGGTGATTTTAGTTGTCCTGAATTTGTGGTGATATATATAAAAACGTGTGTTACTGTCTGGTTCTGAACTATCTTTTCCAGGGTAGTTGAGGTTTCATTTAAAAAAAATTTTCATTGACAAATAATTGTATATATTTATGGGGTACAATGTGATGTTGTTATAGAAAGATTAAATTAAGCTAATTAACATATCTGTCAACTCACCTACTTACCATTTGTGTTGAGCATATTTAAAATCTATTCTTTTATCGATTTTGAGATACACTATACATGATTAGTAACTGTAGTCACCAGATCACTAAAACTAATTTCTCCTAAGTGAAGCTTTGTACTTTGTGACTAACAGCTCCCCTTTCCTAATCTCCTTCCCACCCCTGTAGCCTTTGGTAATCACCATTCTGCTCTGCTTCATCATGAGTTCAGTCAACTTTTTCTTTTTCTTTTTTTTTTTTTTTTGAGACCGAGATTTGCTCTGTCTCCCAGGCTGGAGTGCAGTGGCACGATCTCAGCTCACTGCAGCCTCCACCTCCTGGGTTCAAGTGATGCTCCTGCCTCACCTCCTGAGTAACAAGGATTACAAGCGCCCGCCACTACACCTGGCTAATTTTTGTATTTTTAGTAGAGATGGAGTTTCACCATTTTGGCCAGTCTGGTCTTGAACTCTTGACCTCAGGTGATTCATCTGCCTCGGCCTCCCAAAGTGCTGGGATTACAGGCATGAGCCACTGAGCCTGGCGAGTTCAACTTTTTTAGATTTTACATGTAAGTGAGATCACGTAGTATTTGTCTTTCTGTGCCTGGTTTATATCGCTGAGCAAAACGTCCTTTAGGTTAATCCATGTTGCAAACGTCAGAATTTCCTTTTAAAAGTCCATATGATGTTCCACATCTTTTTTTTTTTTTCTAAGACAGGTTCTTGCTCTGTTGCCCAGGCTGAAGTGCAGTGGCACTACCATGGCTTATGGATCACTGCAGCTTCAACCCCCCAGACTTAAGTGATTCTCCTGCCTCATTGTCCCTGGTAGCTAGGACCACAGGTGCATATCACCATGCCCTGCTAATTTATATATTTTTTCTGGAGACAGGATCTCGTTATGTTGCCCAGTTTGGTCTTGAACTCCTGGGCTCAAGCTGTTCATCCATCTTAGCCTCCCAAAGTGTTGGGGTTATAGGTGTGAGCCACCGCACGTAGCCTTTACTGCACATTTTCTTTACCCAGTCACCCATTGATGGATACTTAGATTGTTTCCATATCTTGGCTCTTCTAAGAGATTTTATTATTTTTTTATAACTGACTGCAAGTTTCTGCTTTAAATGATAAACTAATAGAGAAAACTGACTTGAAACTGATGAGTAGTTCTTTATTTGATAATGGTTAAGTTATGATTTTGGTTAAAATTGTTGAGTACATTTTCCTTTGCTTATACTCCCATTTTCTTTCAGTGGGCCACAGTTACATTTCATCTTCCTCATCATGTGTTGAAGTCTATTGCCAGTGCCATTGTAAATGAACTCAAGAAAATAAATCAAAATGTTGCTGCCTTACCTGTGGCGTCCTCAGTGATGGACAGATTGTCTTACCTCTTACCTAGTGCACGTCCAGAACTTGGAGTGGGGCCAGGCCGTTCTGTAGACAGGTATGAACCTTGCTTACAAAGAAAGGTAACAGTGAGATATAATTGATTAGTTTTTGCATTAAACAAAAATAACTAGAAAATCTGGTTATGATTTTTTTAAATTTCAAAATTTCTAGCCTGATTTTGATATTTTAAAAAGTTCAGTATGAATTACAATCTGAAAACCAGATTTAAAGTAAACTACTACTTGAATTGCTATTTTTAAACACTATTTTTTAGTACAGTAAAGATATTTGAAGGGATTATAAAGCCACATTTTGAAAATTCCAGTTGAGAACTTCGTTAGTAAATATTTTAGTCAAATTAAAATTATTTAATTCAATGAATAATAACTATTTTTCCATTGAAGACATTTTGTGACCTTTGAGATAGATTTTGCCTAATCCAAAAACTATGCCCAAATGTGAATATAAGGAAAGCACTGTCTATTGTTTTACAATAAAGAAAAAGAAGAGTTTAAAAAAAATTGGAGTAATTTTGAGTTAACATTTTTTAGGCTCCTTGTGATGGATTAAAACAGTATTACAAAAATCATACCTTAACCATCGTTTTCTTCAGTAGAGTTTTTTGAATGCCTGTTTTGTGTACAAGTAATTAAAAAGCCAGTAACACATTGATTAAAAACTTAAATGATTTGCTATTTGAAATGACCTTAATGTGATTCTTATTAAAAGTACCAAGGTTTAGAAATGCTACATTGAAATAATACCCAGCAGTTTTGATTAGATTGTTTGTCTTCTCATGTAGTATTTCTTTTTTTGAGACAGAGTTTCATTCTTGTTGCCCAGGCTGGAGTGCAGTGGTCCAATCTCAGCTCACTGCAACCTCCACCTCCAGGACTCAAGAGATTCTTCTGCCTCAGCCTCTCAAGTAGCTGGAATTACAGGTGTCCACCACCACACATGGCTAATTTTTTGTATTTTTAGTAGAGATGGGGTGTCACCATGTTGGCCAGGATGGTCTCAAACTCCCGACCTCAGATAATATACCTGCCTTGGTCTCCCAGAGTGCTGGGATTACAGGTGCGAGCCACCATGCCTAGCTGTATATTTATGTTTTTACATTTTCATTGGATGTGACTTGTAACTTCTGAAGCATCTTTCTGAAGTACATTTATAAATAGTATGTGCTGTTGTTATCAAAGGCACTGTTGAATGAATTCATTTTAAACTTACATTATTTTAGTATGGCTCTTCTAGTTCAGTAGCAATATTTATTAATTTGTCTTTTGGTAAACTGATTTTTGCTTAATCACTTGCCCTGTTTTTGTTAGTTAACTGATTTTGTTGTTATGTATATAACTTTAATTAGTTGTATTAACAATTGGGAAGAATTTTTATATTCTATAGTAGTAATCTCTGTCTTTTGGGCAAAATGCAGACTATGATTTTTAATCTTATTATGTGATGATATGTGCTATGACTGTCGTTAAATTATTCTTTAGGATATGTCTGAGATGGGAAAAAAAGAAAAATAGGTAATTAGAAAAAGTGCTTCTTGTCTGAGATCTGTGCCTATTTTGAGATTATAAAAGAGTCAGCTCTGCAGAGCTATTTTCTTTGCAAACAGTTTCAGTGTTTCTAAAGAAATCAGTGGAAGCTGTGGTAAATGTTATATTTTAGGAAATGCAGCTATTAGATAGGATGTTCAATATTTTTAGAGGTGTTAAAATGTCCCCAAATATTAATTTTGATATAGCTTGTGTTGTTTGTTTTATTAAAACTGAATCTGGGAGCCTAGGTGGGCTTTGATGAATTTAGGTCCGTTGAAGGTTTGAGTTAGGGTCTATTGGATGCTACTGCTGTTTTGTTGGGTAATATAACGAAAAGAGATAGATCTTCTGTTCTAAGACAGATCCTAAAGACATATATAATGTGGAACTGAGAATGCTCTCTTTTTGAGACGGAGTCTTGCTCTGTCCACCAGGCTGGAGTGCAATGGTGCTATCTCCGCTTACTGCAACCTCCGCCTCCCAGGTTCAAGGGATTCTCCTGCCTCAGCCTCCTGAGTAGCTGGGACTGCAGGCGCGTGACACCACTCCTGGCTAATTTTTTGTATTTTTTTAGTAGAGATGGGGTTTCACTGTGTTAGCCAGGATGATGATCTTGATCTCCTGACCTCGTGATTTGCCCGTCTCAGCCTCCCAAAGTGCTGGGATTACAGGGGTGAGCCACCATAGCCGGCCTGAAAATGCTTTTCTAACCCAACAACTATTTGTTTAAAAACCTGAATACAACTATGAGTAAACCTAATGTTAACTAGCAATTTTATAGAAAATCATGTGCTAATTTAAGGGAAGAATTTACAAGAGTGTTTTCCTGTTTGTCATGACCTTACCACTTTCTCTTTTTCTGTTATCAGTTGCAATCTTGTGTTAGGATGAATAAGCTTTGCTTATCCACCCTTTCTTAAAATCTTTTGGACTTTTCTTTTTTTTTTTTTTTCTTTATTGCATTTTAGGTTTTGGGGTACATGTGAAGAACATACAATATTGTTGCATAGGTACACACGTGGCAGT
>PVKP010019410.1:0-42572 GCA_004027715.1 Plecturocebus donacophilus | reverse complement strand
CTGTGCTCTCTCTCTGTCTCTCCTACCACCACGTAAGACATGCCTTGCTTCCCCTTTGCCTCTGTCATGATTGTAAGTCTCCTGAAGCCTCCCCAGCCATGTGGAACTGTGAGTCAATTAATTTTTTTTCTTTATAAATTACCCAGTCTCAGGTAGTTCCTTATAGCAATGTGAAAAAGGACTAATACACCCCCCTTTCCCAAATCAGATAGTGGTAAGTGTTGTAATGACAGCATGTCCTACAAAGTGGGCAGGAGCTACGTACATTGGTGACTCAGGGAAGAGTGATGTTTAGGTGACATCTTATGACTGTAATGTACAGCCAAAAGAGAAATCCTTCTTTCTTCCATGTAACAGGTTTTATTTCCTTCCCCTAAGCACAACCTCTCATTCTTGTCTCCTCAAATTTATTCCTCCTTTTTTCTCTGTCTGAAGTCTTCTCTCTTTCTATGTATTTTCTAATTAAATTCTGTCTATAGGAGGATTGGGTTTGAGGATTACCCCTAAAATCACCATCCTCAAGAATTAAATATATCCTAGCTTCTCTCTGTAGCCATTTAGGGCTCTAATATTATCATTTTATCCCAATAATTCTTAAATCCACTTATAGTTCCTGCCTTCATTATCCTCTGAAGGAAGAATTTAATCAGTGGATTGCCTGTGAGGCTTATAGGACTCATTGAGAGCCCTTGAAGTGGGCCTGGTAGGGTTGAGAGAATGAGGGAGAAGAGGAAGGAGCCAGCATGGTGAGGAGGATGTCCATATCCATTCTCCATCACACAAAATGATGTGTGTGATGCAGTTTTCCATGACAAACAAGTATATTTTAATCAGCTTTGCCAATTTCTTCTTCCTGATTCTGATCAATCACCTTGAAAGCCCCTTGGAATTACTAAATTCATCATGAATTTCCCATGATTATTATGAGTGTAAATGATGAAGAACAAAATAATTGCTATTTAATTATTTATCCCAACTGAACATGAGTGATGATAAGAGCTTCACACAAGACAGAATCGGGCCATCTTTAACCATGCTCCTAACTGCTTAAAAAGAAGAGTTAAGATGCATGTATGCTAATAACCATAATGAAACAAGAAAAATAAATTTCTCCATCTTCTCATTGACATAAGCATACATCATTACAGATGTTCCTCAATTTATGATGGGGTCACATCCCAGTTAACTCATTGAAACTTCAACTTGAAACCCATTTCAAATTGAAAATATCAAAAGTTGAAATTGCATTTAATATACCTACCCTCTGGAACATCATAGCTTAGCCTCGCCTACCTTAACTGTGCACAGAGCATGCTTGTTAGCCCAGAGTTGGCAAAATTATCCAGGACAGGCTGCACAATCTCATGGTCGTGGGGCTGCCTGGGAGCTGTGGACGCTGCTAGGCAGTGTGAGGGGATCCTACTGTATATTGCTGGCCTGGAAAAAGATCAAAATTCAAAATCTGAAGTGTGGTTTCTAGTGAAGGCATCTCCCTTTTCACACTGTTGTAAAGTTGAAAAATTGTAAGTCAACTATTGCAATTTGGGAGCCGTCTGTATTCCAAAATGTACTTTTCCCATAATGCCTTAGGGAAAACTACACAGTCAATGTTGGGGCATTTACTTAACCCCTGAACCAGCTGCGTTCTCTGAGCCCTGACCCATTCGTGATATTCGACTTGTGATATCTGATGGCCACGGCAGTGCTGAGTGGACCAAGGCGGGTGCTGACCTGGCTAAGCTGATCAGAGTCTCTGAGAGATTTGACATTGGGCCTCCCAGGCCCATAAGTTGTTGTTGTCCACTTCTGTCTGGAAATACGGGAAGACCTCCTGAGCTGCAGAATGGCTGAGCAAAGGAGGTCAGAGAAAGAAAGGAGAGAGGAGAGGAGAGTGGGAAGGGATGGGGAATTGGACAGTTCTGTGACCTGCACTGTGGTGACTTTGTGTCATGGGGTCTGATTTTGTGTTAGGAAAATTCAGACAATGGTTTCTTCATTCACAAGCATTACAGAGAAACATGTCGTTTGAATGTGGAGTGCTCTTTCCATAAGAAAGAACGCATGCTAGAGCAGAGCGACATCATCTACAGAGGCACTAAATTCATTTCCACCTGCGAGGGCAACCGTAATTCCCACGAGCTTTGGTTGGGTTTAATGTTTTCCTGTCTTCTAATGGACAGTAATTGAAATGGATTTATTATCTAAATTATTCCTTAGTTCAGGATATCACTTAGAAAAATGGGACTATAAAATGAGATATTCATGGTCAAAAGCAATCTGTAGGAGCTGTGAGTTAAGGCAAGATTCTTCCAGCCCGACTCTTCCCTAGAGAACAGAAAGTAGTTTTTCAAATTTGGAAAATTTATTATATTATAAATTGGATTTAATGTCTTTCTTTACCCAATTTAGAAAAATTGTTGGGAGAAAATATGTCTGATTTTACAGGTAATTGAAGACTTGGGCACTTTTGCAAATGATCAGATACCTAGGCACGGTTGCTCTGGATGACTGGCCCCTGGAATGTTCCTTCCCTACCAGCAGTCACCTGGTGACTTCCTGCCTTCTCTTTCCTTCTTCATGGCAGATCCCACGGATGCCTGGAGTTCATCCCCAACTCTCATTTTCTTTCTTTTTTAAAAATAATTTCAAGTTCTATGTTTAATTCACTAAAATTACATTATAATCTTTAGATTACTCTGGTTAAAAAAAACTATACACTGAAAAATGGTTAAGATGGTAAATGTTATGTGTATTTCACCACTTTTTTTTAATGAAATAATTTTTACAATTGTGGCAAAATACATATAACATAAATATTGCCATTGTGACATTTAATACGTTAACAATATTGCATAACTATCACCATTATTTAGATCCATAACATTTTCATCACCCCAACAGGAAATCCCAAACTGATTACACAGTCACTCCACACCCTCCGTCCCTGGCAACCACTAATCTCTATATATTTATCTATCCTGACTCTCATGTTCACATCTTCCTCACACACTGCTTCCTGTGAGGCTCTCAGCAGTCAGGACAGTGGGGAAGGAGACGGAGAAGGCAATGCTCCCTCCTCCCCGTGGCTCCGGCCTTGGTCAGGTGGAAACTTCTTCAGGCCTCCCCCAACATTTCACGCCTGGTGCTGGAAACAGCCAGGAGACACATTGCGTTTGCACTTTCCCCCAACAGGTAGATAATAAATCTGACTCTAGCTATTCATTTCACATTTGAGAAACACCTACAATACGTGTACTCAGTAGGTCGTAAATCCCAGGCATCTAAAAGTTATAGAACTGTTCATCTCTGGAAGCTCACAGTCTGGGAAAAGACAGATAAACTAAATATTATAATGAAGAAGGAGGAGATGGAGGCCAAGCTCTGCAGGGACTGAGGAGGGAGTGCCCAGGTGGCTGGGGGAATGGGATTGGCCACAGTGAAGAGGAAGTGATGCTGCCCAAACCTGAAAGCCAAGGGAGCTTGTGGCGTGGAGAGTGGGGGTAGGTGCTTTAGGAAGCCATGGGCTCAGGAACTGCTTGTGAGTAAGGCTGTGTGTGTGGGATGGGTGGGTGCGCAGGCGTGGGCAGGTGTGTGGGGTACACGTAGTTGTGAATTGCTGGGAAGAGCAGCATAAGAAGGCCAGGCCCTGGGGCCAGGAGCTGGGCTGAGCCAGGTGGTGAAGACCTCTATGCCACTCGCAGGAGTGTGGGTTATCCTGCAAGAGAAAGTAACAACATTCCCAGGCTACTGGCAGCCTCCAGGGTTGGCCAAGGGAAGTTCTGCTCACAGTCTCCAACAGGGCTTGCTGGATGGCATCGTGATTTCCTGGTGCTCTGGGCCTAACCTGAAAGTCTTGCCCATCCCAGGGACAAATTTATCCTAAATCAACTCATGAGACACACACATGAAATCAGAATACCACTTAGTTGTTTGTTTTGTTTGTTTCTTGATCCAGAGTTTTGCTCCGTTGGAGGCTGGAGTGCACTGGTGTGGCCATGGCTCACTGCAGCCTTGACCTCCCAGGCTCAAGTGATCCTCCCTTCTCAGACTCCCAAGTAGCTGTGACTTCAGGTGTGCCAGCATACCCAGCTAATTTATTTTTAATTTTTAGCAGAGATGGGGGTCTCACTACGTTGCCCAGGCTGGTCTCAAACTCCTGAGCTCAAGAGACCCTTCCGCCTTGGCCTCAGCAAGTACTGGGATGACAGGTGTGAGTTACCGCGCCCAGCCTGCGTTATTAATTTATAAGGCAAAGCAACAGTGGAAGACCTCAGAATACCAGGAGAGAGTGTGGAGGGAGTGCTCTGCTCTGCGAACCTGAATCCCAAGAGCGAACGAGGCGGATACTGTCCTCAGCAGCTTTAGAGGCGTCCAGTGGGGGTGGTCTCACTCCTGGGATGAGGACCCGGAAGCCCACTGCCTGGAACCCCAGCGCCCACCTCCCCTTCTTGAGAGGTGTGGCGCTCTCAAAGTGTCCTCTCTCCTAGACTGTGCTGGACTGGCAGAGTCCACATTTATCTTTTAACTTTTCCTTTTACAAAGTCAGTCAAGCTTGGAGATTCCCAAATTCGTCCTTTGCACATATCAGAATATTCTACAGAGGGACAGTCAAACGTGGTTAGTGTGGGAAGCATTCTCCCTCCCTCGAGTGACACAAGTCAGCATGCCTGGACGTCAAGGCCATCACCTGGCTGTGGCAGCCCAGGTGGTCAAGGACAGGAGAGGCCCCAGCTGCCCATCACCCTGAAGGACAGCCTCCCTGGCACGGACAGACGCGAGCTGTGACCCTGCGCGTGCCCGAGGCTGAATTCTCATCTTCAGGTGGTTATAGCTCCCAGTGAAGAAACTCAGTGGGGTCAAGTGGCCAAAAGCAAGCAGCTTGTGCACTGGAGTGGTCGCTGCCCCTGAGCAGATGTATGTCTTCTTGCAGGATGCACCCCTGAGCCATGCAGATCCCCCACTCCTCTGTTAGAAATGAGCCTGCTCATGACCTGGTCACCAGGCCCACACTGCTCACACCAGAAGCTGGGGCTCAGCTCCCCAAGATCCCATTAGAGACCAGGAATCTAGTTTGATGACTACGTTATCTCATTTGAGGATTTAGGTTTAAAAATGATAATGTTCCAAACATCGTCTGAGCACATCCTGCTCCCTCCACTGCGGTCCACATTTCTATGACTCTGACACATACATGGGGCCACTTTTGGTTCTGCTTTTCAAGGACAAAGTCACCTTCTTTTGTGGGAAATATTCTAATAAGTTGGGTAGCATCTTCTTTATTTTCTATGATTAGATGATCATAAACAGAATTTTGTCAACTAAAACATTACTGTAATAATAATTCTCAGGAAATGAGAAAGCTTTTTTTTTTTTTTTGGGATGGAGTTTTTTGCCTGTTACCCAGGCTGGAGTGCCATGGCCCGATCTTGGCTCACTGCAACCTCCGCCTCCTGGGTTCAAGCAATTCTCCTGCCTCAGCCTCCCTAGTAGCTGGGACTACAGGCATGCGCTACCATGCCCAGCTAATTTTTGTATTTTTAGTAGAGACGGGGTTTCACCATGTTGACCAGGATGGTCTTGATCTCTTGACCTCGTGATCCACCCGCTTCGGCCTCCCAAAGAAAGCTTTTATAAAAAAATCATTATCCTTGAGATTTGTTTTCTTTCTGTGCTCCTTGAAATATATTTATTTCTTTTCTCTGTGTTGACGGTAACATTGCCTAGTGCCTTACCCCTACTTGAGTATGCATCCTCACGAGCTATAATTTCACAACTCATCAATCAGGCAGCAGGCCAGGATGGGTGAGATCAGAGCTTGAGATGAGGCCAGTGTTCCTGGGTCTGAATCACCAGGTGTGTTCATCATTGTGGGCACAAAAGAAGGATAGGAACAGACTGCAATCTTTTGCTAAATGTAAAACATTTTACAACACTATTGTAAGGAGCTGACGTTGGAGAGGCAAGAACTTGAGCCTTCTCCAGCGTGTCCTAACGGCTAGAAGCACAAAGCGGATTAAAAATTAACATATGATAATTGTAAAATGTTTATGTAACAGAGACAGCTTTAAAGTAAAAAGTAAAAATCACTCAGATCTTACTGTCCATTAATGATCATTATTATCATTTTGGTAAGAATCCTTTCAGATTTTCTTTTTTTGCCATGAAAACATACAAATGCACTTTCAAAGAAAATTAAATTTGTTTATACCAGGTATGCTATTTTATAACTTGGTTTTTACATAGCATATTATAGTTTGAACATATTTCTAATTCAATAAATATAGATTTATAGCATTATTACTGACAATCATTCCATTGTGTGAATGTCATAGATGTATTCTGACTTAACTATATCATGTAATATTAATTATGTAGTTCAACATTCAGTTTGTTGCCAGCTTATTTTTGCAAATATAAACAATTTTGTAATAGCTATTCTTAAATGTTCATACTTGTCGAGTCTTTTTTTTTTTTTTTGAGACTAAGTCTTGCTCTGTTGCTGAGGCTGGAGTGCAGGGGCTAGATCTCAGCTCACTGCAAGCCCTTCCTCCCAGGTTCAAGCGATTCTCCTGACTCACCTTCCCAAGTAGCTGGGGTTACAGGTACCCATCACCACGCCTGGCTAATTTTTTTGCATTTTTTGTATAGATGGGGTTTCTCCATGTTGGCCAGGCTTTTGTTTGATCACTGACCTCAAGTGATCCACCTGCCTCGGTCTCCCAAAGTGCTAGAATTACAGGCCTGAGCCACCACGCCCGGCCCAACTTGTCTAGTCTAAGGGCTAATTCTGGGAAGTGTAGTCACTAATAAAAGAGTATACAGATTTTTAAAATTTGACATATATTGTTACATAGAATTTGAAGAAATAGGCTAAAAGCTAAAAGCGTGTAGCAATTTTCACTCCTTCCAACAACATATAACAATGCCTATTTCTTCGAATTCTTTCCCATTATTTTAGATCTTTGCCAATCCAGTATAACAGAAAGCAATACCCTGTTTTATCTTCTTTATTAGTAATGTTGGACCTTGTTTCATATGCATAGTAATTCTTCTGTGAGAATTTCTTGTTTCATATGCATACTTCTTCTTTTGTAAACTGCTTATTCATGTATTTGGCATGACTTTTGTTGATATATGTATATTTTTTATCCTATCTTTCTAAATCTGAAAAAATGAGGTATTATAAACAGCTGGTTAAAAATCAAAGCATAGATAAGGGTTGATGGGAAACTCAGCACCCTCGCTAGCCCTCCCAGCTCTGGCTCTCTCTTCATGGTAGACGTTTTCAGCTCTGCTCGCTCTCTCTCTTGTTCTCGTGCTCTCTCTCTTTCTTTTTTAGAGACAAGGCTCGCTCTGTTGCCCAGGCTGGAGTGAGTGCAATGGTGTGATCACAGCTCATTGCAGCCTTGAACTGCTGCCTCAAGCGGTCCTCCTGCCTTGGCCTCCCAAATCACTGGAATTACAGGCATAGGCATGGGCCACTGTGCTTGGCCTCAACATTTTTGACTTTGGATCGTGATAAATGTTCCCAGTAATATCATGAGCAAACAGTAAACATTTGTTGAGCAGGGACTGTTTTATGCAACTCTATGAAGTATATACTATGGCTAACTTTGTCAGACGAGGACCCTGAGGCCTGGAGAAGCTGAGTAACCTTTCCAAGGTCATACCATTACTAAGGGGTAGCCCTGGGACTCAGAGAGGGCATCTGCAGGGCTTATGCTCTTTGCCTCTGTGCTTCAGTTGGCTCCCCCATCTCTAAATTGTGGGCTTATGCTGCCGTTTCTTTCATTTTATAATTGTACTGCTTACATTTACCATTTTGTGAGCACTTAATACATGTCAAGTACTTTACGTATTTCTTTAAAAATACTATATTGAATTGTAACTTATGTACAACAAATGCACTCCTTTGTTTTTTGAAACAGTCTCACTCTGTCGCCCAGGCTGGAGTGCAATGGCATGATCTCAGCTCACTGCAACTTGCCAATTCAAGTGATTCTCCTGCTTTAGCCTCCTGAGTAGCTGGGATTATAGGCACCCTCCGCCATGCCCAGCTAATTTTTGTATATTTAGTAGAGACGAGGTTTCACCATGTTGGCCAGGCTGGTCTTGAACTCCTGACCTCAGGTGATCTGCCCGCCTCAGCCTCTCAAAGTGCTGAGATTACAGGTGTGAGCCACCGTGCCTGGCCATGCATTCATTTTGAGTGTACTAACATACCCTGGTGTACCCTCCACTGAAATCAAGACTTAGAACATATTCATCACCACAGGAGACACCCTGATGCCCCTTCCCTTCCATCAAGCTGCCAGCCCACCCTGGCCTTAGGCCACCACTCATCTTTTACTGTGAATCAGATTTGTCTTTTCTTTAGGTTTATGCAAATTGAATCATATAGCATGTAATCTTTAGTGTCTGGCCTCTTTTGCTTAGCATGTTTTCAAAATTCATCATATTGTTGCATGTATCTATAAGTTTCCCTTTTTATTGCTGAGTAGTGTGACTATACTAAAGTTTCAAAAATCTGTTCAAATGTCGATGGACAGGAGGGTTGTTTCTAGTTTTGGGCTGTTATAAGTGAAACTGTTATAAACATTTGACTACAAGTATTTGTGTGGACGGTTTTTCTTGTTTTAGGTAAATACCCAAGAGCAGAATTGCTAGGCCAAATAGTAAGAGCATGTTAAAACAAACAAATGAAAAACCAAGCAAACCTGCCCATCCATTTTGCAAACTGTCGGTCACTGTTCTTTCCCGCCTGTGCATATGTGTGTTCCACTTGCTCTACCTCCCCACTGATGTTTGCCGCTCGCCAGAGGACTTTTCCGCTCACCCGTCCCGTGGCTGTGTGGTGGGATCCCGGCACAGCTTTAACTCACATTTCCTTAGTGGCTAACGATGTTGTACATCTTTCATGTGTTCATTGACCATTTTTACTTAATGTCTTCTTTGGTGAAATATCTGTTCAAATCTCTTTTCATATTTTTAAGAGTTACTTATTTCATTGTTATTGAATTATGTTGTTCTGAAATTCTATCAGGCCTTTATCAGATATATGTATTCAGAATAATTTCTTCCATCCGTGGTTTTCTGTTTTGTGTTCTCAACAATGGCTGTTGATAAGTAAAAGTTTATAATTTTGATGAATTTATCAATTTATCCAATTTATCATATTTTTTCTTTTAGAATATAAGCTTTTTGTGTTTACTAAAACTTCTTTGCCTAACCAAAGATCATGATTTTATCTTATGTATTCTTCTAGATGAGTTGTGAGTTTAGTTTAGGCTTAGGTCTATTCATTTTGAATTAATTTTTATGGGATGAGGTAAGGTCAGATATCTAGTTATTCCAGGATCATTTCTTGAAGAGATTTTTCTTTCTCTATTGAATTACTTTAGGCCGTTGATTGGAAATCAGTTGGCCCTCTTAGTGTGGCCTATTTCTGAACTCTGTTATGTTTCTTGATCTGTATGTCTATTCTTATGTCATAACCCTACTGTCTTGGCTATTATAGCTTTATAGTGAGTACTGGAATCAGGTAGTATAAGTTCTTTGGTAAAGTAGGTCCATTGCATTTCCTTATAAACTTTAGAATCAACTTGATAATTTTTAAAAAGTTGGAATTTTGATCGCCATTAGATTGAATCCATTCATCAGTTTGGACAGAATTGCCATCTTAAGCCTTCCAGTTCATGGTCATGATACAGTGTTCCATTTATTTTTCTCTTCTTTAACTTCTCTAAGTGGTCTCTTAGAACTTTCAAAGTATAGGACTTGTACTGATTAATCTCTAGGTATTTCAGATGTTTGGATGTTCTTATAAATGGCATTTACAAACTTTAAAATTTTTATTGTTTATTGTATACAGAGATGCAAAATTGATTTTTGTATGTTATCCTTATACCCTGAGACCTTGCTAAACTCACGTGTTAGACTATTTTTTCTTATAGATTTTCTATGATTTCTTACATACACAATAATGTCACTGCAAATAAAGAATTTTCTTTTTAAATTTTCAGTCTGTGTGCTTTCAATTTCTCTTTCTTGCCTGACTGCAGTGGCTATCATCTGCAGGATGACATTGATTGGCAGCAGTGCCAATGGTTTCCTTGCCTGGGGTTGCCAGTCTTAAGGGGAAGGCATTCAGTTTTTCACCATTAAATATGATAGCTGTGGGCTTCACCTAGACACTTCCAAGCAGGTTGAAGAAGGACACTTCTATTTCTAGTTTTCTAAGAGCTTATTATTATTTTTGATATTGATATTGGCCATCAGTGTATTACCCTTTTTTCTTATCCCTTTATATACTGCTGAATTAAATTTGCTAACATTTGGCTACACTTAAACTAGGGATACAGCCTGTAGTTTTTTCTCGTGATGACATTTCTGGGTTTGATTTCAGGGTATAACTGATTTCACAAAATTGAGTTGGAAAGTGATCCTTTTTCCTTTATCTACTTTCTTAAAGGTTTCATATAATTTATCAAAGTCCTGTGGGTCTGGGAGTTTGTATAAAGGCTTTGTTTTTAAAATTTGTGTTGTTTTTTCCTTTTTTTGTGCTTAGATTTATGAAAGGATTTAAATTATTAAATCAATTTTCTTTATTTTTTGCATCTCTTTACATTTTATTTCTTCCTAAGTTGGTAATTTGTGTGTTTCACAGAGATCACCATTTTTACTTAAATCGTTGAATCATTGTGTTAAGGTAGTTCATACTGGTCCCTTATTATCTATTTTATATCTGTAATATTTATCATGAAATTTCCTCTTTTATTTCTGATATAGGCAATTTGTGTTTTCTCCTTTTTCTAACTAAAATTAATAAATTTTACTGATCATTCAAAAAAACCACTGATTTTTTTTTATTGTCTATTTTTGTTTTTAACTCTTTACTTTCTTCTACTTTGGGTTCAATTTGATTCATACATCTTGCACACCCAAAACAAAGTTATTTTCTGATTACATCATAGTATAATATTGTAAGACATCTTCCTTGTAAAACATTTGGATAAAAGTATTAGGAGTAAGTGAATTTCACCTAGACATGCACCACCTATTACAGTAAACATGAGCATTTGGGAGAGATTCAAACTTGTATCATTTTATGCAGATGAAATTATTTCATGTAATTTTATAGTTTCTCTTCTGCCTCCCTGTTCATTTGGCATCTCAATATCCCTCTGAAATTCCCTCTCAGCCCCACAGCAAAGTTATGAAAACTGTGGTGTATAAACTTTCATCTATTTCTCCATGCACACTTAATATGCTAGTGTCTGTATTTTTTAGTTCATTCTTTTCTATAAATACATTCATAGTATATACATTTCACTATATCTTATTTTTCCTTATGCTTGCATAAATTTCTTTTTTTTGTTTTTTAAATGGAGTCTCTCTGTCACCTAGGCTGGAGTCCAGTGGAGCAATCTCTGCCCACTGTAACCTCTGCCTCCCGGGTTCAAGTGATTCTCCTGCCTCAGCCTCCCAAGTAGCTGGGATTACAGGTGTACACCACCATGCCCAGCTAACTTTTTTATTTTTAGTAGAGATGGGGTTTCACCATGTTGGCCAGGCTGGTTTGAACTCCTGACCTCAAGTGATCCACCCACCTTGGCCTCCCAAAGTGCTAGGATTACAGGTGTGAGCCACTGTGCCTGGCACATACATTTCTTATAATAAATGTGGAATCAAAAAAAAAAAAGACACAGAAATCTCTCCAAGTCTGTTGGCGTAATTCTGTGTAATTCTGTCTAATTATGTGTAGTAGATGCCATGGCATTGTGCCAGAATTTGTCCTCCTGGACCCATTTTTATTTTACTTTGATTTTTTTTTTTGGACACTTAACTAGGCTTATAAGATCTTCATGTTTGTACACACTGAGTGCTTACATAAGGTGCTTTTTGCTGTTTGGGATAGGAAAAGATAGAAAAATAGATGGATATATGCTTTTCTGTATGTTGCTAGATTTAGTGAAGAAAATTGTAACAAGTCACGCTTCTCACACTTCCAGCATGAATGAGCGAACCCTTCTTTCCCAGTGTTGATGCGATGCTCCCTTTTCCCCAATCCTTGCTATCCGAGTACTTTGCCATTCTTGGTTTTAGCAATTTGGACAACGTCTTTCCATTTCCTGATTTAAAATGATTGATGAGGATTTAATGATTTTATATCACCAGGCCTTCCCTTTCAGTATAGTTATATGACTGTTTGCATTTTCATCCATCAACAGTATGTGGCTTGTGGAGCCCGTTGCTGCAGGAGAGGCGGTTGCGGGAAGAAGAAAAAGGCTCTGGTGAGTCCTGGTATCTTCTTGCCTCTTCCAGCCAAGTACTGGGAGAGGAGGAGCCCAGGAGAGGACCGGATGGTGTGCAGGCAGATGGATGAGATGGCAGGTGCTCTGGGTCCTTGATCCAGTCATTTGAGGCCTCCCAGACTTGGACAAGAAAGTGATTTGCTTGTCTTTTAAAAATAGATTTTTCAACTTTAAAAATATATAACGTGGTTTTTAATATTTCGTTGGTTTTGTGGATTGCAAAAATCTCCCAGGCTGTGACTTATTGATTTATATATGCTTTTGCCACACTTTAAACTTTTTACCTGTAAGAAGAGTGTTTGTGGAGGGTTTCATTCCTTTACCCTCTATTTAGCCACATGGAATTTGTAGAACTTTATACATTTACAGCTTGCCTTGATGATGTCTTTCACTAGTTTTGGAAAATGTTACCAATTATCTCTTTAAACAGTGGTTTGTCTGTACTCTGGCTTCAGTTTCTTTCTGGAGCTGTGGTTCTGTGCATGTTGGATCTTCCTTCTAAGTCCTGCAGGCCTGTTGTGCTGTCTTCTTCAGTCCCTGCCCTTTTCCTCTCTGTGTTTCAGTTGCGATATTTTCCATTGACCTAGACTCTCGTTCATGGTCCTTTCTTCTGCTCGGTAGCATCTGCTGTGAAACCCATCTGTTGTGTTCTTCATTTTGATTATTGTATTTTCTACTTCTAAAATTCCCATTTGGTTCTTTTTAATAGATTTCAATTCTCTGGTGAGATTTTGCATTTTTCATTCTTGTTCCCATCATTTCCTCGAACATATTCATAAACTATTTTAAATTCCTTACCTGATAATTTTCATATATGCATCAAAGGTGGGTGTGTTTCTGCTGACTTGTTTCCCCTGACTTTCGATCACTGAGTTCTGTCACTGTAATGTGCACGGCATTCCTGTGCCCGCCCTGAATTCTAGACCTTGTGTATGAACAGTTGTGAGATTTCTGGGTGCCATCTTCTCCCAGAGAGGGTTCATGCTTTCTGTGCAAGGCAGATCAAGGAGGTCTAAGCTGACTTCAAGTCTAAGCTGACTTGAGGCTGGGCCGTCAGCAGGGCTCTGTGGGCTCCTCCTCTCCAGGGGTCTTAGCCAAAGGCCTGTGGGGATCACCAGGCCCCTCTCCTCAGCAGGTGCTAATCTCCAAGCCTTGATTTTTCTGGAACTTGCTGAACATTCACTATTGTGGCTTGGGGCTTTCTTCTTGGCTTGGTGCCTTTTCGCCCCTTGCAGCCTCGTAAGCCAGCGTATGTATGAGGGAAAATGCTGACACCTGCCAGGACTGGTTTATCCCTCCCCTTCCCAGTGGGATCCTGGTCCCTCAAGTCTCTCATTTTAGTTTTCCATCCACATGAGCCTGCCGAAACCTTGGTGGGGTCTCTGCCTCTCAGTAGGGGCCCCAGGCCTGGGCCTTTGTGCAGACTGCGCCTCGCTCTATATCAGACTCAATAGATGGCTTGATAGGAGGAGCTGCAGGATGTGGCCCCCTCTCCGGGGGTTTACCCTTCTCCTGGTTTTGCCCTCTCAAGTCCTTGTGGCCTCCATGGTGCTCCAGTGCTTTCAAACAGATTTTGGGGCTGTTTTTCCAGATTTTCTATTTAACCTTGGCAGGATCACTGGCTTACCACAAGCAACCTCCCGCATCAGCAACTTGAGCTTTTTCCAAATAAAAAAAGTTGAAAACGTAAATAATAAATAACTGTCCTCTTGGAAGCTGCAAGGGAAAAGCAACCCTAGGATGGTTTGAAGAATTAGGCAGGCACCTAGAAGTGAGCTAAAATTCATCATGCCCTGCTGTGAGTGTTTCATTATCCCCTTTTTTTTCTGAAAAGAAAAAAAAATTCAGGTTAAGAAAGTTCATTTCTGTTTTCTATATTGTTTAAACACATGAATGATTGTTAATTTTATAAAATGATTTTTCTGAATCAACTGAGGAGAGTTATGTCTTTTCTGCTTTAATCTGTTGGGGTTACCTTGTAAAATTCTGGTGTTGAACCATTTTACACTCTTAGGTGAAATCCTGCTTTGCCATGATAAATGATCTGTAAGATGGCTAATGTGCTAATACTGAGTTTGGGATCCTTGCATGTGTGAGCAAAAGCAGGAATGGCGAAGGACTTTTTCCTGCATTGTCCCTGGCTGGTTCTAGTGTTAATGTTGTTGGCTATGTTAGATGCGTCGGACCTTCCTCTGGCCCTGATCATCTGTGAGCCCTGTCTACCTGCTCCCTCAGGGATGCTGTGTCGCGGTTGTTGTGCTGTTTCCACACTCCATTACTCTCAGCTTTCCTTTTTTTTTTTTTTTTTGAGATGGAGTCTTGCTCTGTTACCCAGACTGGAGTGCAATGGCTCACTGCAACCTCTGCCTCCCGGGTTCAAGCAATTCTCCTTCCTCAGCCTCCTGAGTAGCTGGGATTATAGGTGTGCACCACCACACCCAGCTAATTTTTGTATTTTTAGTACAGATGGGGTTTCACTATGTTGTCCAGGCTGATCTCAAACTCCCAACCTCAAGTGATCTGCATGCCTCAGCCTCCCAAAGTGCTGAGAATACAGGCGTGAGCCACCATACCGGCCAGCTTTCCATTTTTGTATCACCTTTGGTTCATAGAGTTATTTAGCTGATTTTGAGCTTGCTCATCTTTTTTTGGGGGGTGGGGGTGGGCTTGCTTGGTAGATTTTATCTGTCATGGTAAATGTTTGGGCCTGAGAGGGAACCTTAAAAGTGACTCTATAATGACCTCTTGGCAAGAAGGACATTTATTTATTTTTGAATGTTTTAAACGTTTTTATTTGGAAAAGGCTCAAGCATAGAGGGAAGGCTGAAGAATGCTGTGAGGAGCATGCAGGTATAGAAAATCATTTGTAAGCATTCTTGCCATGTGGAGCTTATATGTGTACAACTTCTCTGCTGAACTGAGGAAAGCACATTTCGGATGTTGTCACTTTGCTCTTTAGCGTGACATGCATCTCTAGGAGAGTCTTTCAGAGCTTTGAGAAGACCCAGTTTCTGATGGATCAGAGATCCTGCCACACAGCCGCCCATGCGCTTCGTCCTCATCATCGTCCGTGTTCACTTCTGTGGTTTCTTTCTTTTCTTTTCTTTTCTTTTTTTTTGAGACGGTGTCTCCCTCTCTTGTCCAGGTGGAGCACAGTGGCATGATCTTGGCTCACTGCAACCTCCGCCTCCCGGGTTCAAGCGATTCTCCTGCCTCAGCTTCCCGAGTAGCTGGGACTACAGGCATTCGCCACCACGCCTGGCTAATTTTCGTATTTTTAGTAGAGACGGGGTTTCACCATGTTGGTCAGGCTGATCTCGAACTCCTGGCCTTCTGATCCTCCCGCCTTGGCTTCCCAAAGTGCTGGGATTACAGGCATGAGCCCCCGTGACCTGCCTACTTCGGTGGCTTCTAACTGCACGAAGGATGGCAGTTGCAGCACAGGAGACCTTCCAGCGATGGCGGCTGGGGAGCCGTCACTCCTGTGGTTTTCTGCTGCTGTGTCTGTTTGTTGGGTGACAGCAGCTTCGTGCCGTGTTTCTCAGTCTCCTCCCAAGAGCCCCTGTGTGCATTTTATTTGTTACTTTGCTGGTAACGTCTGAATTTAAAATGGTTAAAAAGCTGTAGTCATGAGTTTTCTCAGCCTATAACTGACGCCAGGAGACCCTTTCAGGCCCATTCGTGAAATGTGTCGGACACAGACTAAGTCTAACACAAGATTCCCAAACATTTGCTTGGGTAAAAATGGCACCATACTGAGTGCCAACGAATTAAAAAAATTTTATATCCAAATTGTTGGCTAAGGTATTCCCATATTTCTCACATCCAGGTTTTTAAAGTTGTTTATAAAAAGAAAAATTTTAATTTTTTGCTTCAGATTACACACCTGTTTGCTTCACTCATTTGAATTTGATGATGTATTTTCAAGAGTGATTGCATGAAACCTGTACTTACATCATGTGTGTTTTCTGGCGTACCGTGTCATGAACAGACCACCTTGTTAGTATTGAGTGCACACACACTCCTATTGCCTGGTGTGACCTCTGGCCAGGCGGCGCATGTCCGGACGCCTGAGTAGGAGGTGGGTGAACCAGTTCCCCTATTCTGGCCTACCACCAACCTCGATCAGACAGAGTCAGAACAAATACTTACTAAATTAAGTAAGTGGATTCTGGTCGTTGGGTTGGTTGGAGTGTTGACTGTGTAAGGAGCAATGGAAATGCAGATTGGGGTCTCTCCCTTCTGTTCACTTTTCTCCCAGTGTGGAGGGGTCGATGGCCTTCCTGCTGCATCTGTTACTCCTCCTTAAACTCCAGGGTTATTCACAGGACCTCACACACAGGACTCTGCAGCTCCACTTGCTGAAGGCGTGGTGTGCATTCTCCTGGTCTGGACTTTGGATTCAGATGTGTGAGCGGCATTGACGTATGGAACGGGGCCAGTGCACTGGAACACCATCTTACGCCTGGAACTGAGGCCTTTTTCCTCCCACCCTCTTGCACTTCTTCCCTTGTGTTGGGAACGGGCCCAGGATAGCCCACTCTTCCCACGAAGAAACTGGAGGAGCAGAGGCGAGCTGTTGTGGCTGAACCCAGCCTAGACCTGCTGAGCCCTAGCTGACCTTCAGGTGTGTGAGCCATGGAGACGCCTTCTGTGCGCCGCTGCTGGGGTTCTGTAGCTGCCCGGGTCTGTGCGTGACGGTAACCGTTAGTGTTACCGAGGGTGCCTTGAGTCAGCGAGGCACTGTCTTCGTTTTAACGTGACATAAAATGTGTTAAGTGAACACGCGACAGGCTATTTCCTTTTAATAGTCTTCCTCATGAAAATAATCCAAGCACTGTAAATGTGAAAAGCTTGACCTCAGACTTGAGGCCTTTGCAGAAGAAGAAGGGGCCTGTGACTGAAAGTTGGCTGGAGGGGCTGGAACCTGGCCCTGGGACTCCCGGAACAGCGCTCCTTCTTTGACCTGCAGACTCTCTTGTACGATGAGAAGAGGGGTTAGGCCCACCTGGTTGTGTGCCGCACGTGCAAAGACTGAAAAGGCAGCCTCCCTTGCTGGGGTCCGTCCGTCTGTGGAGGAACCGTCGTGTTTGAAGTAGTCTTGAGATCGCGCGGCTGGCCGTGGGCTGCTTCCCGGGCCCCAGGTTGACCCGCTGCTAACTCCGAGTGCCTAGGCACAAGGTGTCACTATTGCGCTGACTGTGGACAACGTTCTTGCTGAAATTTTAATGCCTTTAATGGTTTGCCTTTTTAGCCCAGAGTGAACTAATCAGACAGCCTCTGCTGGGACATAAATCACAGCATATTTCTGAGGAACCTCAGGTGAAATAAATCAAGGAATTTTTTTTTTTTTTAATCAGCTCTTCAATCACTCTTTTTAGTCACGTAGAAAAATGGTCTGTGCTGTATTTACAGTCTGATGGTAAGGAGATGTTTAACATCAGTGTAGGAGATTAAAAATGACAAGTTATATGGTGAAGAGTGTGAAAAGGTGTTTACACTGACATGCAATATCTCGGCTGATCTACAATTCAATAATAGACGCCATAAATCTCCCCGCAGACCCATGAGGCTGCGCGCGGGAGAAGCAACATGGCGGGTCAGCGGCTTTCCCGCCCGCGGCATAAATCTCCCCGCAGACCCATGAGGCTGCGCGCGGGAGAAGCAACATGGCGGGTCAGCGGCTTTCCCGCCCGCGGCATAAATCTCCCCGCAGACCCATGAGGCTGCGCGCGGGAGAAGCAACATGGCGGGTCAGCGGCTTTTCCGCCCGCCGCAGGCCTCGCGGCCCACCCCCGCCGAACCTCGCCTCGCGGCCCATCCCCGCCGAACCTCGCCTCGCGGCCCATCCCCGCCGAACCTCGCCTCGCGGCCTCGCGCACTCGGGACGGGGCACTGTGCAGCCTCCCCGCGGCCGCAGGCAGCGTTTCTCACGTGCGCACACCCCGAGCAGGTTCACCCACGCGGCCCCGCCTTTCAGTGAATTTTCCGACTCGTTGCCTTCCTGAGCCTGTGAGTGAAAAAGAAACCTGAGAAAATAATGTTTTATTCCACCGCTAGTTCCAAACACATTCTAGTTATTTTTTCAATCATACAAAAAACTTTTTAAAAAGCCTATTTATTCACTTACCCTTTTTTTTGTAGACACGACTTTTTACATTATTATTATTATTAATTATTGAGTTGGAGTCTTGCTCTGTTGCCCGGGCTGGAGCGCAGTGGCACCATCGCCACTCACTGCAGCCTCCTCGTGGGTTCAAGTGATTCTCCTGCCTCAGCCTCCTGAGTAGCTGGGATTACAGGCGCCCGTCACCACACCTGGCTAGTCTCCGTATGTTTTAGCAGAGTCAGGATTTCACAGTGTTGGCCAGGGTTGTCTCAAACTCCTGACCTCAGGTGATCCGCCCTCCTCGGCCTCCCAAAGTGCTGGATTACAGGCGCGAGCCACCTTGCCTGGCTGTACAGTATTTTTAATTGACACATAATTGTGTATACTTTTGGGGTAAAATGTGATGTTTTGATCTAGGTAATACATTGTAGAAAGATTCAATCAAGCTAATTAGTGTACCCGTCACCTCACCAACTTGTATTTTGTGTGTGGTGAGAATGTTAAAAATCTATACTTTTAGAAATTTTGAAATATACAATATGTTATTGTTAACTGTGGTCACCATACAGTCGTTAGATCACGAGAACTTCCTCCACGCTAGCGGAGCCCTTTGATCTGCATGGTCCTCTCCCTACCCTTACCACCTCTGCTACATCACCTTTCTGCTTCCCGTGTCTATAAGACTGACTTTTTAAATTTCACTGTAAGTGAGATCACACACTATTTCTTTCTGTGCCCGGATATTCCACTTAGCATAATGTCCTCCTGGTTCCTCCTTATTGTGCAAATGACAGGATTCCCTTTTTATTTTCTTAAGGCTGAAGAATACCCCATTGCATGTATATACCACGATTTCTCAGCCATTCATCCCTTGATGGACACTTAGGTTGATTCCAAATCTGGGCTACTGTGACTAGTGCTTCGATAAACATAGAAGTGCAGGTATCCCTTCTGCATACTGATTTCATTTCCTTTGGGTCTATACCCAGCTGTGAGATTGCTGGATTGTATGGTGGTGCCATTTTTCACTTTTGAGGAACCTCCATGCTGTCTTCCAAAATGGCTGCATGCTCGCTAACACTTGCCATTTGTGTTTTTCATCATAACCTCCTCACAGGCACGTGGTGATACCTCATCGTGGTCTTCTTGTGCGTCTTCCTGCTGACTCGAGATGTTGGGCATCCTTCGTGGATCTGCTGGCCATGTGCATCTTGTCTTTTAAGACGTGTCTGTTTTAAAAGACCCTTTGCCCATTTTGTAATTGGGTTGTTTTCTTGCTGCAGAGTAGCTTCAGTTCCTCATGTGTTTGGATGGTAGCCCCTTGTCAGATGGGTGGTGTGCAGACATTTCCTCATCTGTCGTTTGCCTCCTCACTCTGTAGACTGCCTCCTTTACAGCACACATTCCAGTTATTGCAAAATAATTGTAGATGACAGATGTTTTGGATTTTATTTAGAAAATGAGAGCTATGTATTATATAAAACATTTGATGTAAAAACTTGACAGACACCAGCATTATTAAAATGATATGTAAAATAGAAATAAGTTTACTGTAAGTGAACCCTAAAGGGCTCTCTTACAAGCTTTTATGCTTTAGCCTTCTAGGGCCATCCTTTCCCCATTTTTTTTTCTCAACAACAAAAAAAAGAAATGCTATAAACACAGTCGACATTTACTTTCGCATGCACACACACGCACACACACACACTCCAGCATGTTTCCTGGGTCTCACTGTGTTACAGGCTGATGTTTTCTGAATTGGGATGGAGAGTGGTTGGTACCAGCCTATTTACACTCTCTTGGCTGCCACTGACTTGATGCCAATAGGAAGGAGTTATGAGAGAATGACCCAGATTAGTAGTGGGTTCTGGGTATCAATACTTTTCAGAATTTTTGTTTGTATTCAGTAAGTATTCATTGAATGCCTATTATAGACACAGCCAAATAGTAGCCACTGTGAAGAATGTAAAAGTCCTACAAACCATGGCTGTCATTCCAAAGAGATTTTAATTCATTTAGAAAGGCCATAGTGTATATACAGTGCTAATCAAATCATGTTGTAACCAAGTAAGCTGGCTTAACCCCATCCACAAAATAAAAAGAGATGACCATAGAAGAATGACAACTACGAAAAAAGGATTTTTTTTCTAATAGCATATTACAACTTCATAATAGCATACAATGTAAGGATTTCTGGAGCAGGATAATGATTTCCATAGCACATCACTTCTATCCTTTCCCAACTCCCCTCCACCTGAAAATTCCATTTGGCATGGCGGGAGTTGGTGATGCCAGCGTGACCCGGGGGCTGGTGTTCGGCATCCTGCTCTCTGGCTGGCCTTCATGCTGGGGCTTTGCCAACTGTTTCCTGGCCTGCTGTACCACGTTGGGAAGAAGCTTTCTGTGCTTCTGACTTTCTGCTTTGTGTGGCTACTGTGTGACACCTGGAGTCTCAGGGTCCTGCTCCCACAGGCTCAGTGAGCAGAGGGAGTTTCTCAGTCTGCCCACGACTGCCCCCACCTCTCTCCCCATCCCGCTTCTCCTGGTGTCTTCCCAGGGCTGGAGTTGCAGGCTGGTCTTCATGCCTTATCTTGTCTCATCTATGCTCTTAGCTCATTTATCTTGGGTTGTGATACTACTTCTTAACGTCCTGCATGGTATTTAATAGTGAAACATTAGAGGAGAGCCTGTTAAACACATACAAAACACGAATGCCTAGGATTCCCATTATTACTACTGTTCTGAAAAATTCAAGCAATTACAAGAACAATATGGTAACTAGAATGAAATTTTAAAATAGAGGAAAAAAGGATTCAGTATTTTAAATGTTAGGCCTTAAAATTATAAAAGGAATCAAAAGCAACTGAATTTGTAATAATGACACAAATGTCAAGATTATTACTATATTTGGGAACAGCTTGTGGGTAATATGATAAAAAATAAATCCTGTTATGATAAATCTATGTGTGATGTCTAGGAATGCCATTAGTGACATCTATCATTTTCCCAACATTTACTGCACTTTCAGGGGCCCTGCTGCCTGTCCCTTGCCCTGGAAGGGGCGGCCTCGGGTGTCACATGACGCAGATACCACACCACTGCCTCACCAATGTCCTGCACCTCCCTTGTGTCCCAAACTGGTGAGTCCCATAGCAAAGCGGCTGACCCCACCTGCCACCAGTTCTCTCTCTGATGAATTTGAATTAAGAGACACAGAGACTATGTGGGATAGTTCAGTGGTGGTGGGGAGGGTGGCACAGAGGTGAAGATGCATGCAGAGCTGGGGGGAAATGGACCACAATAAATCAAAGCCCTGTGCCAGCTAAAATCACAGAGAAGCAGAGACCTTGGGCAAGCCAAGAAGTTGGTCTAAAGAGAGACGCTCAGGACCAGAGTGGATTCATGGAGCACAGCAGTGACTGAGATGGTGTGTGTGTATGTGTGTGTGTGTGTGTGTGTGTGTGTGTGTGTGTGTGTGTGTGTGTGTTTTGGGGTAGTAGTGGGGTGATGGGGAGGGAGGGACAGAGAAAAAGAGAGAGGGAGGGGGAGGGGAGAGAGAGACAGAGGGAGAGAGCAAGAAGAAGAGCTTTGGCCCTGGCTGTCTCGTTCCAGCCCCTGGGATGCTTGTCTGTATTGCGTATTCTGTCTTGGAATTCCTTGAGTTCTAGGACCTATAGTCTTACAATAAAATCTCTTTTTCTTGTTAGTTTGAGTGGTATTTCTGTTTATCAAAGCCAAATATTTTCCTGCCTAAAATAATATTAAGAAGGAAAGCACAGAACATATTAGAGGAAAGCAATCATTCATTTTATGGAAAGACAGAAACAGAATAAATGGAGAAGCATTCCATGTTGATGCAGTGGGAGACGAATACTGTGGAGATGCCAGTTTTCCTAAAATTAATTGCTAGGGCTCAAATAATCAATGAAAATGGGATTAAGCTTCCTTTTCTTCATGTTTTTTGAGATTGCTGGAATTATTTTAAAGTTCATCTGATGGAATAAACCTAATAAGACATAATACTAATGATAAGAGTGAACATTTACTTAGTGATTACCGGTACTAGAGTCTTTTTAACTAATTTTCATATATTCAGAAGAGAACGGCCACAAATAAACATGACATTTTATAAAAGAAAGAGTGGTGAGGAGACACCAATGCTACAAAATGTTAAAACCTGCTCTAACAGTGGTCATCAGACATTTGTGGTATCTGCTCTGGAGAATAAGTTGAAAATTAGAGAGCCTCACAAGCGCTCGTTTTGAATTTATTTACCTTTGTATTATGTATAAGAATATGTCATATATTCTGTATGTTGCAGTTGGCTACTACTTTTAAATATTGTCTTAAAAGGTCAACTTAGATGCTCACTTTATTCTCCCAAATGAATTACATTTAGATGAGGTAAACATGTAAAAAAATCAGGCCACAGAAAATTGGAAAAGACTCTTATGGTCTCCCCAAAATCTTCTCTGAGCCACACATTTCACTTCATTTCCCTCAGCTGTTTTTCCTTCATTCTGATTCCCAGACTTTTCTCCATTCTGACCACACCATAAAGGGACTTTACCTCTCGATGAATGATTTTAGCTACCATCGAACTGTTTTAAACAGGCAAATGTCTTCCAATTATCACCTGTGTGCAAAATAGAAAGTGACTTGGAGGTGGAAAGACCAGACGGAAGACTGCTGCAGGCCAGGAAAGCCAGTGGTGGCTTGGGTTAAACACACAGAAATCTGTAAGCATTTATGATGGATGGGACGTGAGGTTCTGGAAAGCGAGGAGCCAGGCAGCTGGGAGTAGTGGCGCAATTCACCAAGACAGGAAAGGTGCGGGAGCAGGCTGGGTGGAGAAGCTCGTGTGTTCGTTCTTAGACAGGCTGAGTTTAAAGTGCTCTGAAATACCCAGTGGACAGCTTGGCATGTGTGTTTGAGTTTCAGGAGACCGGTCTTGAATGAAAATATAGGTTTTGGATTTATTGGCATATGGGTAATAACAAAAGCTCTGGAGACGGAGCGGCAGTCGTTGAGATGAGTAGTGGAGAACCCATGGAGCTGGGACCCTGAACACACACACGCCGGGACCTTCGCCCTGGAAGGTGAGCGCTGCCATGGAGCGTGCAGTGGCAAAGACAGGGGCTGTTCACGGTCCCAGTGGCAGGAACTCCCATTTGCCAAGGCGAATTCGGTGCTGATGTTCAAACAGCCAGCAACTAAAGTCACAGGTGAGCCCTTGATGTGACTCGGTTCCTCAAGGAGGCCATCTGACCACCTGAAGACAAACTGACTCTACTGCACCCCTTCTGTCTGGGAGGAATGGTGGCTCGGCCTCATGGTAACATTCACCCACCCTGGGTGCTAGTTTGCTGTTCCTGCTGCAATGCTTCAGGCAATACCGCTGTCTGAGCAGCAGGTGGATGGGCAGGGACTGTCAGGAAACCTCAGGGAATCACAGTGAGGGAGGGTGTATTAATCTTTTCTCATGCTGCTAATAAAGACATACGCAAGACTGGGTAATTTATAAAGGACAGAGGTTTAGTGGACTTACAGTTCACATGGCTGGGGAGGCCTCACAATCATGGCGAAGGCAAAGGAGGAGCAAAGGCACGTGTCACATGGCGGCAGGCAAGAGAGTATGTGGAGGGGAACTGTCCTTTATCAAACCATCAGATCTCGTGAGACTTATTCACTATCATGAGAACAGCATGGGAAAGACCCACCCCCATGATTCAATCACCTCCCACTGGGTCCCTCCCATGACACGTGGGCATTATGGGAGCTACAATTCAAGATGAGATTTGGGTGGGGACACAACCAGACCATATCAGAGGGGCAGAAGGGCAGCTGCCACAGGACCCACTGGAATCATCATGTACCTGTCCACCTGCTTCAGGCCTGAGAGAGTGGAGGGGTGTGGGCTGAAACCCCAGCTCGAGGGCAGTGCCCTGCGAGGCTGAAGTCTTGGCCCAGAATCTGAGCTCTCTCCATGGCACTGTGTTCCCGAGGAAGCCCAGGAACCAGAGGTGGAGACAGGAGTAGCCCCACGTTTCATCCCTCCTGGTGACCCACTGGGAGACTTGGTGCTTCCTCTTCCTGCACTGGGGGCTCTTCAAGGCTAGTTTAGTCCCCCAAGAGTGAGAACTTTTGTTGGCGGTCATAGCTGGGGTCCTACTGGATGACAGGCCAGCAGCTCCCTCTGCACCATTTTTGCACGGGAGCCCCCGCTTGGGCTGGCAGACTCTCAAGCTGTGCTGCAGCCCCGGGACCTCGCGCCCCACGCCTCCTTCCTCATCCTGCCACAGGTTAGGTCTGCAGTTCGGCTGTGGACTCTCCCCTCCTGCTCCTGCTCCCTCTCTCTCACTCACAGGATCTTCCCTGATCTGGCTCACACACTTCAATCTCTGCTTCTGAGTCAGTGTCACCGAGGCTGCGAGCTGACCCAGATGGGTAGGTTGACATTGGGAGATAGTCTTGGATCTCTGAGATGTCCTGAAATGAGGAACTGCTTTGACTAATAGGAAGATGCTGTTCTTCTTCCACCAAACAAGTTTGAGGAAAGTTTTCTTTGGGGAAGATTTTCAATCCTCGATTAGGAGTATTATTTGAAAAGATACAGGAAACATAAACCCTTTAAAAACCCCCAGTTGAGGGAATGTCACTGAAGCAGAAAGCAGGCTAACGCCTGAGGAGGGGCTTACCAAGGCTGAAGTAGGGCGGGAGCCAGCTCCAGGCTGTGTGGGTGGGATGGGCACCGGCGGGCTGGTCTAATCACAAGATGCAAAATCAGACCAAAGGATTGAGCAGCAGAAGGAATCTGGGCCTCCTTGAGCCAAAAACACTTCCATCAAAACCTTGCCTCTACTTTTGGGTTTCTTCTCCAGCAATTTACAAGTGTTCATCTGGCTTTTGACTTTGTCTGGATTCTTGAGTTTTAATTTTGTGGGTAAGGCCAGAATGCTTCCTTCAGAAAGGGCTTTTCTCCAGGGAGGTGGGACAGAGCCATGTCCTACAGGTGGGTTGGTCTGAAGAACGTCCTGGAAGACTCCTGAAGATTCACCGAGCCTCCCGTGGGAGCCCTTGGAATTCTAGTATCAGATACATGTTACGTTTTCCACAATTTCCTGTTGAAATGGAAAAAGACCCCTCTGTATCTCAGAAAAATGGCAGCACCGACATCCACTCACACCTCAAGAGGGCTTAGGAGGCAGGAGACTGCTGATATCAGGTCCTGAAGAAGATACAAAGCTCACATTTACCAACCTCACACCTCCCTGCTCCACCCGAAGCTTCAATCTACTTCTTTTTCTTTCTTTTTGAGACAGAGTTTCACTCTTGTTGCCCAGACTGGAGTGCAATGGCACGATCTTGGCTCACCACAACCTCTGCCTCCTGGGTTCAAGTGATTCTCCTAACTTAGCATCCTGAGTAGCTGGGACTACAGGCATGCATCACCATGCCCAGCTAATTTTGTATTTTTAGTAGAGACGGGGTTTCTCCATGTTGGTCAGGCTGGTCTCAAACTCCCAACCTCAGGTGATCCACCCACCTCGGCCTCTTAAAGTGTTGGGATTACAGGCGTGAGCCACCGTGCCCAGCCACGTCAAGCTACTTCTAAACAGTGAGGATTTCAACCCAAGAGCTCTCAGTGAAGTCTTGACTAACTTAACTTTGCCTTTCCTTTGAGAAGTTAGAAGGCCTTCCTTGAGGAACAGAATTGTCTTTATATTTATGAAACGGAATGTGATGATGCATTATCCCCATTTTATAGTTGAGAAAGTTGTCAACAAGTCGAGTGACTCTTGGGAGTCTTGGATTCAACCCAATGCTCTGTCTCCACTGGGTGATGCTGTCTTGTCACATGTTTGAATCTAGTGCCTCAGAAGAAAACACACTTAAAAGAAGAAAGCACCGAGGCGGAGGAAACATCGGAAGGCATTCTGGAATAGAGGGTGATACATTTTCAGCAGATTAGGAGGATTCTCTGCTAATGAGGGGAATTCCAGTCATGCACAGGAAACGTCTTTCATAACCTGCCTTTATGTTTGGTCTCATGCGAAGTTTTGTTTTGTTGCCAGAGCATTTTCTAGGGTCATGCCAACTCTAATGAAGGTAGCCCGTGATCTGAAAACTTTGATGGTTGATGAATCTCTCTGATGGGAACACAAAGGCACAGGCACTCAGAAAATCCTCAACACAAATGATGAAGGTAAATAGCATATCATTCCCTAAATTGCTTAATAGTATTTGGGCACAAATATCTTGGTAGGTCTTAAAAGATTTGCAGAGTTCACAGGAAAATCAGGAACCTGAAACTTATTGCTTCAAGCAAAAGTCTCTTTTCCTTCTAAAGAAACCAGGAGATCGCCTTGTTTTTTTTCCTTGCAGACTAATTTAGCTCAGAAGTAGTAACTTCTTTATTTCACTACGGTTGCAGGTTTGATTTTTAAAGAATGCATTTAAAATTTTTTCATCAAGTCTACGACTGACTTGTTTCTAAGTGTTCTGTAACCTTTTGGGCAGAGAGCCTTTCTGACCCACACTGGCTTTGCTGCACCTACTGAGGCCAGTTGCATTGAATCAAAGGCTGGTAGAGGCGCATTGGTGGGGTCTGAGGCCTCACTGCCACTCCCTAAAGGGACACAAGGGTCTTTCCCAGCACAGGAATTGCCTTCTGCCTTTGTCTCCCGCTGGACTGGACCCGAAGCCAGAGGTCACGGGGTCTAGGTGATGCGGTTGTAAGGGTTGCCCTATGGGCACAGAGCCATCAGAGGAGGGTCAGCATGGGCGGGCAGAGGATGCCAGGTCACAGAGCTGATGGGAAGGACGAGGTCATGGATTCCGTCACGGCCCCAGGAACGGAGTGATGACCCCATGGGTCCCTCTCTAGCGTACTTTGCATACTTCCTGTGCATTCGTCCCCCCAGATAAACTAGCACAGGGACTCAGATTCTGCCTGAAGAAGAATCTCCACCTCAAAAGATTTTTGCCTGGACTTCAAGCTCCCTTCCTGTTCTGAAAGCTGTGAGATCCTGAAATTCTAATCCCAAAGCACTTTTCCAGTGAGGATGTAACCCACGGGGTCCTGCAGCCACATACTGGGTGAGAACTCTCTCATGACACCCCAGTGAAAACCTTTTGTGTTGCTGTGTGGCCTCTGTTCATCCTCTCAGCCTGAAACCAAAATGCTAATGAAGATCACTGGAGAGGAAGTCATTACCAATTAGAAAACCGTCATGGTATTTTCTTTTTTGCTGAAGGACTTAATTATTATGAGAAATGATAATTAAAATTATAGTTTACCTTGGAAGTATTGAGAGATTTTTAGTTTTCTCATAAACTCATGAGCAATTAGATAGGAAAGGGTCTCTTATAATGACTTTTAGTAAGAAGAAAGAGTAAATTCAACGTGGTATTTAAACAAAACTAAAAAAAAATTATGGATTTTTCATCCATATAAATGAATGTGGGGTGGGGAAAGCCACCCCCTTCCTGCTTTTCCCCTCTTTATGTTCCAGTGTGTCTGAACCCCACATCGTTCATTCACATGGGCTGCTGCTCCCATCCTTCAAAACAGGGAAATGCCATCTGGTTGGGCTGGGGCAGCTGTAGTTTCACGTACATTTGAGAAGGCCTGGACTGAGGCTTGTCTGTGTTATTTGGGGAGAATGTTATGGATGGAATGTTTGTTCCCCCCGAGATTCCTATGTTGGTGCCCTAACCCCCAATGTGACTGTTCGGAGATGGGGCCTGTGAGGAGGTGATAAAGGTTGAATGATGTCATCAGGGTGGGCCCTGGTTTGACAGGACTAGTCCCTTCTAGCAAGAGGAGTAGACAGTGAGAAGGCGGCCGTCTGCAAGGCAGGAGGAGAGCCCTCACCAGGAACCAACCCGGGCACCTTGAACTTTGGACTTCCAGCCCCCAGGACTGTGCAAACATAAATGTCTGCTGTGTCATCCACTCAGTCTGGACTACTTTGTTTTGGCAGCCTGAGGTGACTAATACAGAGACAAAGAAGTTCAGAGTCAGGTACAGATAAAGTAGAGATAAAAGAGAAGAGACTTCTGCCCAGTGGGAAGGATATGGGCTCCTCATGGAAGTGAAGAGCACGCATAAAAAACTTTGGAGAAGCTAACTATGGATTGCACAGTTTTCCATACAAACCCTTTCATTTGTCAGCTGAGACCCCCATCTAGTAGGCCCCAGTCCTCTCTTGCCTTCTCACATGGGCCCCTGCTGCCATGCTGGCATAGCAGAATCTGCTTCCACACATTGCCATGTTGGTCCACTCTCAGGCCTTGGTGGTTACATGGCCCAATCCATCCAAAGCAGAGCAGGCTGCATGTACAACTATTAATAAATTGTTTTCTATTTCTCCACTTTCATTATTAATCTGATGAACTGTGAACTATTCCTGTACCTGTATGTGGTTCAAACCTTACTGCAAGAATCCATAACTGTGTGTCTCTGTTTACCCCTCTAGATGGAGATGAGTTCCATTTGTCCATATTCCCCTGTTATGGGCTCAGTCATGCCCCCATAAAATTCATATGTTGAAGTCCTAATCCCCAGGACTTTAGAAGGTGACTGTATTTTAGAGATGTGTCTCTAAAAAGATAATGAAGTTAAAGTGAAGTCACTGAGATGGGCCCTAATCCAATCTGATGAGTGTCCTTATAAGAAGAGGAGATTAGGACACAGATAGGCACAAGGATGACCACCTTGGACACAGGGAGGACACAGGGAGAGGACAGCCACCTACAAGACAAAGAAGGAGGCTTGGAAGGAACCAGCCCCACCGACACTTTGATCTTGGACTTGCAGCCTCTGGAACTGTGAGAAAATAAGTTTCTGTCATTTGAGAGCTCAGTCTGTGGAACTTCACTGTGGCAACTCTAGCAAATGAATGCGTGATCTAACAGGAGCCAGCTAACAGGGAGAATGGCATGCCACATGGTCCCCGGAAACATGGCGTCCTTGGGAGCTACTCAGGTTGTTCATTCAATCATTCATCCAACAAATACCTATGATATAGCTGGCACCAGGAATATACAGTAAACACTACAGCCAGAGACCTCTGTGGGGCTTAGTATTTTAAAGCTTAGGGTATTTTAATGACTAAGTCACATCAGGCAGCACGTAAGATAGATTGGTACTTAAATCATATTTTGTGAAAAATCAGTCTAAGGTCATTTATTATTGCTATTCTAAATTATTATTTAAAAATAAAACCATATATAGGTTTATAAATATATTTTTCATTTTAAACCAGTAAAAAATAAATAGGCAATGGGTCTCTTTATCTGTCACTACATTATAAGTAAGCAAAATACGTCTAATCCTAATGTTTCAGGTTATTATCTCAAACACATCAATCTAGTCTAAGTGGGAAAAGGGGAAAAGCCTAGTTATTGTAACACACAAATGCACACAGGCAGCCTGTACTGTATACACATTTCACACAGCACCTACTACCCAGCACATACTACACCGGAATATACACTTTGCAAACACATACATGTACCTGTGTATGTTTTGACTTTGTGTTTTCAGGATGCAATAATGGCATGTCAAAATAAACTTGCTGAGTATATCTGAAATAAATAGCAGAATTTTTAACTGCCTATGAAATTAATTTCCTAGAATATACTCCAGCCCTTTCAGTCCGTGTAGTGTGGAATTTTCTAGTTAGTCCTTTTCATGTGCCAGGTAACAAGGTTGAATTGGTGCAAGATAGCCACAACAAGGGGCCGGGCTTGGCTTAGTCGGGAGGTGGGAGACGGGTAGCACCTTGAAGCAGATTGAGTGGTGGGGGACCTGGAGTGAGGGATGGCCATGAAGGCCATGGGTGAAGCTGAGGTTAAAGATGAAAGTATGGAACAAGAAGACTAGGCAGAGGCTGCAGCTGGGGACAAGGCTGGTGGACGGCACTGTTTGCCTTAGGGCCTCCTGGAGGCTTTCTGAAATGTCATTCTCAAGGGCAGGTCTGGCTTGAAGCTGTTGCTCCCTCAAGGCACTGGCTGATGCAGTTTAGAGACTGACCAAGCAAGGAGAGTCTGCATATCTGGACTCAAGTGGAATTACTCTTAGTTCCTCCTTTGTTGTTAATAATTTAAGAAATGAAGATGTGTGCATGTCCCCTCTTGCCACTCTTGCATATACAATTAATTGCAGCAGAGCTCAGGGTCTCCTCCCATCATTTACACACCCTGGTATCTATGGATGTGTGCTAAACATCACTGATGGACTACTTTATCTCTACATGAAAGTGTCTAAGCATAAAGAATGAGGAATAGGATGAGTTGGACACCCACATCTAGCTGCTGCAGACCTTAGTAGTTGGTAACTTGTTGGCGTAGCATTTTTGCTAAAGCATCTGGGATGAATTAAGGATGTTACAGATGTCCAGGCACCTGGTCCTGTAGAGCTGCAGTATTTACATTTCCAAAATCAGGGAAGCCTTCCCAGGTAAACACAATGACACTATCACACAGATATGGTTTGGCTTTGTGTCCCCACCCAAATCTCATCTTAAATTGTAGTTCCCATAGTCCCCCTATGTCATGGGAGGGACCTGGTGGGACATAATTGAATCATGGGGCGGATACCCTCATGCTGTTCTTGTGATCGTCAGTGAGTTTTCATGGCTTTTAAGGGGCTTTCCCCCCTTCACTCTGTGCTTCACCTTGCTGCCGCCATGTGAAGAAGGACATGTTTGCTTTCCCTTCTGCCATGATTGTAAGTTTCCTAAGGCCACCCAGCTGAACTATGAGTCAATTAAACAACTTTTCTTTGTAAATTACCCAGTCTTGGGTATGTCTTTATCAGCAGCATGAGAATAAACTAATGCATACATCAAACAAAATTCATAATTACTGTCCCATACTCAGTCTATATTCATGTTTTGCCCATTGCACCCTGGGGTTGATTGATCACTCCATTTTTGTTCTGTGTCTGGCATTGTGACTTTGGACAAATTTCCCTGGGCCTCATTTTTTTCCTGTTACTTTCTAAATGGCAATAATAATATTTGTGTTTCCTGTGTTAGAGGAATTTCATGAGAATATGAAAAAACGGATTTGGAATCTCTTTGACAGACTGAAAGTACTATTCTAACTTCAGGCATTATTTTTATTTGAAGATGAGATTTCTCAGAGATAAAGGAATTGGAACTTCTCACATTAGCTGTCACTGCAATGGAGATGATATGTGTTTAAGAGACGCCTGTGTGCTGGGGGACTCAGGTAGCCCACACACTGCCTCACAGAACGTGATCCCCCATGCTGGAAGGGCACAAAAATGGAAGCCAGAGAAAAAGCATGGGTAACAGTTATCAGCATGGTCTGATAACTGTTACCCATGAACAAACCATCTGGGTCTGACAGATGGCAACAGTTTGCCTCAACACATTTGTTCAAGTCCATCCTTCTAGAGCATCTCCAGTTTTGCTTCCATCAAAAGAAAGCCTCCAACCACACCAGCCCACAATAGTCTCCCCAACTTGAACCCAAGTTCTTCACTTTAACTCAGAAATGTGACATTTACCATAAAAGCTTACCTTATGAAATCTGGCACACCTCAAATCCTGCATTTTGTTCAGGGTGTCATATCTCTGCAAGTAAACTACCAGCCCCCAAAAGGCAAGAGTTAGTTCCATATGCACTTTTTATGTCTCAGAAAGTCTCCATGCTGATCTGAGTATGTGCTAGTTACAGCTTCTAGTTGTTGCTAAGTGAGAAAATCCTTTTCATTTTTGAATAGTGAGCAAAGAATGTGAGAGGAACTCCAATCTTATAAATGATTTTGATTAGTATCATCCTTAAAAAAAAAACTAAAACACATTTTGAATGACAAAATGTGGCATAAGGCACTTGGTTTCTCTCATCGCCACTGGGAAATATTTGGCAATCTTTACTTCCTTGAAGAATCTGACCTCAGTTTAAAAACCAAAGGCATTAAGGACAGGGGGCGGAAGCCTCCGTGGAACCCTTTCACTGGTATAGTTTCGGAGGGGGAACAACTCGGCCAGGTAGAAATGCAAGATTCAGGACAAGACCAAGGTCTTTTAATGATCAGCTTGGCCCAAAAGCACGCTTACATGGAAAACCAACACAATCCCTAAGCCGTGGCCTCATCCTCTCCTTGCTTCACAACACCTCTTCCTGATCTTTTATCCTGTGTCTCTCGCCATCTGCCATTGTTAACATTTACTGAGCTCTGAGCGGAGGAGACAGCCGCACATTTGCACGTGGTGACTGCGTACCTGGGATGGGTCTGAGTATTGTCCACAGCTTTTTCTAACTGACCAGCAATCTCAAGGCTCAACTTCCTCAAATGGGAAATGGGGGTAACAATAATGCCCCTCCTGTAGCTTGTTGAGATCATTAAATGGGATGATGTGGGTGAAATGGTTAGTATAGTGCCTGGTACATAGTAGGTGCCCAGCAAACATTAGCTGTTTTCATCACTTGAAAATGAAAAGAAGGTTTTTCTCTCTTACCGAGTATACATGCTCTGGCATTGGACGGCAGCTTGCAAGGGGGTATGTCAAGCGTGGCTCAGCTGATTATAAAGTAGAGGGGAGCCGAATTGACTCAGGAAGGCAGACAGTTCCAGGAGGCTGAGAAGGAAGGTGGAGACTGGAGTTTCAATCCTGGGACCACCAATTCCTGGATTGAGGCGTGAGGAAGTAGAATCCTGGTTCCTATTTCCTCACTCTCTATGTAAAGGAGCAGATCTGATGAGTGGTTCCCAAATGCCTGCTTTGCAACATGAAGCCTGTAAGATGCTCCATGGAAAAAGAGCCTTCTGGCCAGGCAGACTTGGGAAACGCTGAACCTTTTCTCTGCCCCCTGGAGAATCACAGTGTCTTTACATGTCTTGAAATAGAGAAACCTGTGTAATTTGGTTAAGCTCAGAATTTTTCAAAATTCTTTGCTTGTGGATCCCCCAACCTCTCTGCCTATTGTGTATGGTATTCTTTGACATTTTTGGAGTCTAATGTCTCATGATGCTTACTTTTAAAATTGTTGGACTGGAGGATCTGTAAAGTCACTTTAAGAAGCCTATTTTGGGGCATGATCCAAGATTAACGACTCCTGCTTATCTCCCTCATAATTCTTTTTCTGATTTTCTCATTCGCTGAGATCCTTCCCAGTGCTTGTGTCTTCCCCGTAACTTCAGGGTAAGCTACATTTCCGTTTTATTTTTATTTACTTTTTTTTGGCCTTTCTTAAGGTGCTGATAAGAAAGTTCCTAGAAAGTTGAGTTATACCATCCTTCCATCTCTTGTTGAGATTTTGCAAAATTATGTGTAATATCAGGATTTCTAAATCTAACTTCATGTAAAAAAATTATAGCGCTATTCTGAAACATAAGTGGAATCATTAATATTCTATGAAGGAGATGAAATTGGGACCACAAAATTAGCATCAGCAAACAGCCAGTGAATTGAAAATCCACTTGTGTGGTCTGACACGTGGCAATTGAGAGCAACAGTGGGTAATGAGAATATACTTATTTTGTTCTTAGGAGTCAGAATTTTGAGGGGAAAAGAGCAATGGATCTAGTTATTAATAACTAATGAATAAAGGAAGTTATTAAAATTTCCTTTAGCTAGAAACCCAGTTTTTAATGTAAAGATTTAACTAGTAAGCTAGTGTAATGATATTTAAAAACTCATAGACCACCACAGCCTATTGAAGATTAAAATTATTCTAATATTTACAAAATGCCAAAAGGGGAAGTGGCCAAAGTCATGAGGAGCTGGCCGCGGAGTCCAGTCCCAGCACACGAGCTGGACGTGGCCAAGGTCATGAGGAGCTGGCCGCGGAGTCCAGTCCCAGCACACGAGCTGGACGTGGCCAAGGTCATGAGGAGCTGGCTGCGGAGTCCAGTCGCAGCACATGAGCTGGACGTGGCCAAGGTCATGAGGAGCTGGCCGCGGAGTCCAGTCCCAGCACACGAGCTGGACGTGGCCAAGGTCATGAGGAGCTGGCTGCGGAGTCCAGTCGCAGCACATGAGCTGGACGCCAGCCTTGTTGAACCAAACACGGAGTGCTCAATCACCCATATCTGCTGGAGCTGAGGGGTGACCGACCAGGGACCTGATTTTTTTTTTTCTTCATCAGTTGTAAAACTTTGTCAGAAGTATGAACTCTGCTGTTATTTTTGTGATAGGAAACTCTAGCCAGTAAGCAAAGTCCTGTCTTTCTTGTGTGACTGAGTATCTTGCAGTTTGCCTGGATCATGATTCTGGAAGCAAATTTATTTTGTCTGTGAGTTTGCCCAAATCAAGTATGTGTGGGGTGGGCTGGCCGATAGGGACACAGTCCTCCCTTGGCCACTAAGGAGATGAATGGGACAAACCCTGAAGCCTCAGTTTGCCTGAATGGAAGGTACAGAGAATACAAGCTCTGGGGCTCCATCCGCATGATGGGCACGTGCAGCTCGCAGTTTGAGGTTTGGCAAACGTACTTGGTAAATGCTAATGATCATGATGACGACAAACTCGGTTATGAAGAAAAACAAAAATGCAACAGATAACACACTTTGCCGAGAAGAGCTTACCTCTTTCTAATAAAAATGGAGCCCCCCCCCAAATTATATTTAATTGAAATACTTGCTTATTTCAATTCTACGTAAGGAGAAATCAGGGGTACGCCAGCCCTACTAAAGATGAATGAAAAAGAACATTATAGGTGAGCCAAGAAACGTGAACCAAGGAGCATCTGGTAAAGAATGTTCTGTGGAATCCTCAACATACCGCGAGCTCTGCCTTGCCCTGCTCACAGGTCTTACTACAACCTGCGGATCTGTGGAAGGCAGATAGAGCTTGCTGGTATGGGCTGAATTGCGCCTCTCCCAGATTTTGTGTCAAAGTCCTGCTCTCCTCAGAATGTTGCCTTATTGGGAAATAGGGTGATTTCAGGTATAATCAAGTTAAAGTGAGGTTGTGAGGGTGGGCCCTACTTCAGCAGACTGGTGTCCTTATGAAAAAGGGAAACTTGAACACAGAGACAGATGTGCACGCAGGGAGAACACCGCAGGAAGATGAAGACGGCTGGCCATGCGGACAGTGTCCCCAGCGGCCAAGACCACCCCACGCATGCTAAGTCCAGCCTCAATGGCAACCTCACAGACAAAATGAAATTTGCTTCCAGAATCATGACACAGGCAAACGGCAAGATTCTCAGTCGCCCAAGGAAGACAGGGCCTGGAAAAGCTCCTCCCAGTCCTCCCTCAGGGCCTCCGAAGGAACCAGCTGTGGGGTCACCTTGGTCTTGGACCCGCAGCCTCCAGAGCTGCGAGACAAGACGCTTTTGTGGTTGAAGCCACGGAGCTTGTGGCCCTTGGCTGTGGTAGTGCTCACGTTCACACACGGTTGGATTTTGGTGTCCGTCCTCAGAGGCTTCCCTGCGAGTCACTTCTCTTTCTTCCCCTATTCTTGCTGAAATCACTGTCGCCTCAGAAGTTCCCTCCTGGTCTTTCATCCTCAGGAGGTACGAGCTTTTCTTTTTCACCAGGTCCAGTTCCATTTGCTGTTCATGCCTCAGTCCAAGGCCCACCTTCCTTTTGCCCATCACAGGATGCCCCTTTCACACAGTGGTGTGATCATGGCTCCCTGCAGCCTTGACCTCCTGGGCTCAAGTGATCCTCCTGCCTTAGCCTCCCAAGTAGCTGGGACCACCGGTGCACGCCACTATGCCCAGCTAATTTTCATATTTTTTTTTGTAGAGGCAGAGTTTTGCCATGCTGCCCAGGCTGATCTCAAACTCCTGGGCTCAAGCGATCCTCCTGCCTCGGCCCCTGCAACCTGCTGGGTTTACAGGCATGAGCCACTGCGCCCGGCCAGAACACGGAACATTTCCATGCAAGTTCTGCTCGTACAGGTGAGTTGTGGAGAATTGAGCAGAGAAAACCCCTGGTGGCCTGTGTGGGTTTGGGAGTGTGTCCCGGGAGAAACCTTCCACCAAGGGAGGTTGCCCTGTGTTCCCGGTGGAGTGTGGTCCGCACAGCACACCTCGTCGCTGTCACTGCTGACGGCATTGTGAAGTGGCCTGCTCTCTGTCCTTTAACGCCCCTCTCACCTGTTTCCACTCTTAGAGATATTTCCGTCTGGGTTGGCCGCCCGGTGGCCACTGGCTCCCTCACTTCCCGCCTTTTATTTCAGAAATGAGGTCACTGGCTCTTTCTTTTTCAAGGGATTCTGCCACTCACACTACAAGGACACAGACAATGGGATCATGCAGGAAATACATTTGTGGGAAGTCACCCTGAAAGAAATCTCACAGCCTCCTCTGGGAGGTTCCTGGGTTGCGTTCTGCCTTCTGGCTCGAGCGTGGTTCCTGGGGTCTCTTCCCTCCACCGTTCCAGAGGAGGCCAGAGCTTCCTGTCTTCTCCTCCATTATTTTCACATCTTTCTCTGCTCTTCCATCCAGCTCGGCCTCCAGTCTGTGCTGAGCATGGGGCCTGGTGCTATCTGAAGGTATAAGATTCTTATGACTATGTATGATTTAGCCTGATCAGGACAAATATGAATGGATGAATTAATAGGAAGTGCACAGCACTATGGAATCAAGTCCTAGAAACTGCATGGCGTTTATCGCCTCTAAACTGGGTAGGGAAAAAGTGGTGAGCATTTTCTGGTCATAGAAGAAATAGAAATGCGTACATTCAGCTTTATTCATTTTGGCACTGGGATTTGTGTTTGCGGGGGTTCGGGTTCAAGTTATGCATCTGACACTCTGCCTCCTGGTGGAGAGGAAGCAAATCCCGGCGAGGTCTGTCAAGGCCTCCTGGGAGCTGTGGCCCCCGTATCAGCCGGGACGCTTCATTTGCAGAGTTCCATGCCCACCTGGTGCTCGCAAGTGGTGATGCCAGGAAATGCTGATGGCAGGGCCGGGCCCGCCTGCCCACAACCTGCTTCCGTAGCACAGGGCATTATTTCTGCTCTTAGGCCACCCACGGGTCCCCCTCCCACCAAGGAGGGCCCAAGAATGTAGATATCATGGCTCATGGCACACACACCGTGCAGCACGGGGAGTCATTCAAAACTCGACACTGCGTGATACTGCCTGCTGTGCTTACGGCTTGCTGTGGTTGTCCGTTTAAAGAAGGTGTTGTTATCGAAAGGGCCCGCGCCAGTCACCCATCACAGGAAGCCCCTTTCTCCTCCTAGAATAAGCCTTTCATTCACTGCATGATTTCTTTTATTAATTGATTTAGTTTTGCTTTTTTAAAAAATTATACTTTAAGTTCTGGGGTACATGTGCAGAACGTGCAGGTTTGTTACATAGCTATACGTGTGCCTTGGTGGTTGGCTGCATCCATCACCCCGTCATCTACATTAGGTATTTCTCCTAATTCTATCCGTCCCCTATCTCCCCACTCCTTGCTATCCCTCCCCTAGCCCCCCAACCCCCAACAGGCCCCAGTGTGTGATGTTCTCCTCCCTGTGTCCATGTGTTCTCATTGTTCAACACCCACTTATGAGTGAGAACGTGTGGTGTTTGGTTTTCTGTTCTTGTGTCAGTTTGCTGAGAATGATGGTTTCCAGCTTCATCCATGTCCCTGCAAAGAACATGAACTCATTCTTTTTTATGGCTGCATAGTATTCCATGGTGTATATGTGCCACAGTTTCTTTATCCAGTCTATCACTGATGGACATTTCAATGAATTATTTCTGTGATGATTTCTTTGCACAGCCATCTTTCAGGAAACCACTGTTCAGGGTTATGTCTTGTATGTCTGGCACAGAAAAGGCACCAAGAAATGTTTGTTAATAGGATGCGTCAACTTCACCAACCCAGAAAGGTCGCCTGAAGGACAAATGAGATAATATGTGTGAAGGCATTTGAAATGTTAAAGATACATATGAATAACTAACACTTATCGAGCACTTACTGTATGCCATATATAGTTACAAGCACGCTACAATATTGTTTAAATTTTATTAATACAATTACCACCTATTTCACATGAGGAAGTACTTTGAAAATGCAAACTGATGCAAGGTGTCATTTTTATTTCTTAGAAATTCTAACTTTCTGCAAATATAATTGCAGAAAATCAGTCATTGTTACTCAAACTCTACCAGGATTTAATACATTCTTGGGAGATTTAATGCAATTTTCTTTGATCAATATTTTGCCTATTTTCTAATTTCCCACAATATAGTTTCTTTCTTTTTTCTTTTCTTTTCTTTTTTTTTTTTTTTTTTTTTGAGACAGAGTCTCACTCCATCACCCAGGCTGGAGTGCAGTGGCACGATCTTGCTCACTGCAACCTCTGCACCCCTGGGTTCAAGTGATTTTCCTGCCTCAGCCTCCCGAGTAGCTAGGATTACAGGCATGTGCCATTGTGCCCAGTTAAGTTTTATATTTTTGGTAGAGAAGGGATTTCACCATCTTGGCCAGGCTGGTCTTGAACTCCTGACTTCATGATGTACCTGCCTCGGCCTCCCAAAGTGCGGGGACTACAGGCTTGAGCCACCGTGCCGGCCTCACAACATAGTTTTTTGACCTTTATAGCATTTCTTACTCCTGGAAGGATTTTTATTTGAAAGTCTTTTCTAAAGTAATGGATCTGTTTGTGGACTCTCCTCATCTTTATTTCTAGAGATAAAAAAATACTTAAAAAAGTCTTTATGGTTGTTGGTTTCTTTGAAAGTTAGTGCTGCCGAAAGGATAAAGTATGTTTGATATTATGTCAAGAAGGCATGAACTTAACAACTCTAGGTGCATGGTGAATAGACATCCCCTGAGAGACCCAATAGGCTTTATTTGAGTTTCTATCCCTATTTCTTGATAAGCTGTCTTGAATGGATACAATAATTAACAACACAGACAATGCAGTTCTGCTTCCTAACATAATGATTTACTGCTGTCAAGATACGTTACAAGGGCACAGAATTACTTTTATATATAGCCCTAGGATCAGGCAGATAATAAACACTCTTGATGTATTTCTACTATTAGATTGACATTTTTGTCCCTCACTAGGGTGGAAAAAATGAGTTTGTCTAAAGATAGGATTGCATTAACCTTCATATCTTTGCATTTTCCTCCCTTTTGATAACCTACTTGATATTTAGTAGCTTTGTGTCTGACATGTGGTTTTTCGTTGGTGACATGACTTGGCCAATAATCAAAGAAAACTCTGCTATGATTTCTTTTTAAGGTGAACAAATGAAGACTTTGGGTTTGAACATAAGGTCAAAAAATGTCAAGTACAGATCATTAAATTAAAAGTAACAAAATCAATAGCATTAGGAGGCTAAAAATACTTCTACTCAATGTGGAAAGTGAAGAGGCCTGCGAAGGCATCAGATGAAAAAAAAAGTTAGCATAATAGAGCACATTTCAAATAATTCAAAGCACAGATGAGGCAAGGAAGGAGAAAAGAGGGGTAAATCCTGCATTATGATGGAAATCTAAAAAGATAAATTTGTAGAAACACCTTTTCTTTGTGACAACACTAGGACATTTATCAGTGCACTTTATTAATGTAAATAGCAAACGCGTTGACGCTTTTCCCCATATTGTTGGCGTTAGGGTACTTAAGTGCTCTCTTCCCCAAATCGTGTGTGATTTATCGGAGCTCATCTCTGCAGGCCACGCGGGGGGCACCCTCATCCCCCGTCTCATCCATCAGTGTTCTCTGTAGAGCCGGAGGGAACTGTCATACACACATTTTGTTTGGAAAAGTCAGCCCCTCCTGCCGCTCCCCCTCCCCTTCTTCAGCACTGGGGCTTGAAGGTTCGGCGGGGCCTCTGGGCCTAGCCTCTAGTGTAACCCTACTTTCAGTCTTCCTTGCCTCATCTGTAAAATGGGCATGTTATTCCATGATTGTACCTTGAAGTGGAGTATGGAACGGGCTCACGTTGTTCACTGGCATAAACTAAGTGATGGATAGTGCTTCATGGTGATGCGTTTGTTGTTTTGTTCATTTCTCATCATACTCTTTGTTGTCTAGGTCCTTCCTGTTCTCCTAGTCCTTACCACATTGTCCTTCTAGGACCTTACTGTCCCATCCTCCTGGGTCCCTGTTGTGACGTCCTCCTAAGTCCCTGCTGTGATGTCCTCCTAGGTTCCCTCTCTGACGTCCTCCTAGGTCCCTCCTGTGACGTCCTCCTAGGTTCCTGCTGTGGCGTCCTCCTAGGTCCCTACTGTGACGTCCTCCTAGGTCCCTCCCTGACCTCCTGGGTCCCCTCTGTGACGTCTCCCTGGGTCCCCTCTGTGACGTCCTCCTGGGTCCCTCCCCCTGGCTCCCTCCCGTGACGTCCTTCTGGGTCCCCGTTGTGACGTCCTCCTGGGTCCCTCCTGTGACGTCCTCCTAGGTCCCTGCCATGAAGTCCTCCTAGGTCCCTCCTGTGACATCCTCCTAGGTCCCTCCCGTGACGTCCTCCTGGGTCCCTCCCCCTCCTGTGACGTCCTCCTGGGTCCCTGCCATGACGTCCTCCTAGGCTTGCTGTGATGTCCTTGTCAGCTCTTACTGTGTTTTCTTCCAAGGTCTTGAGCATGCTGTCCCACTGGGCCTCACTGTGGTATTTTTCTGGTCCTTACTGTGATGTTCTCCTGGTTCTTTCTGTAACGTCCTTCTCGCTTTTGTTCTCCAAAGCGTTTATGAGTTTCCTCCTCACTAAGCGTCCTCTCTCCCGAGCACTCGACACCTTTCTTCCTGGTTCTTTCATTTTTCTGACGACCTAAGTGCAGCATTTCCCAGGCCATGCTTCGCAGAGGAGAGTGATCTGTGAGAGGCTAGCAGGTGTTTTGGCAAAGTGACTATGCAGGTGAGATGATTACAAATATTTGTAAGAAAAACATTAGACACATTTCTGTTCTTCTGCTTATTACTCAGCAATCTGTTTTTCAGTACGGGGCCAAAAACAAACAGGGAAACAGACAGAGAAACAGAAACAAAGGCGACCTCAGACGTAAAAACGCCTGATGAGCAGTCACCTTTGCATGTACCGACCATCTGTCTTCTCTGAGAGCCTGTATGGGGCATTTGACCCTCCCTGATCTCCACCGGCCGCCATCGTCCCTGCACAAGGACACCCAACGCTATGTAGGCGGAACAGTGGGCCGGCCACCACACCGAGTCCCGCTCATCACCTTAGTTCTCTCCTGCCCTGACGGCTGCCGCTCAGCCCCTCTGTGGCCCCGATGGGATCTGTTCCGGTTTCTCCTGGTGTCTCGTAACCCCCACTGGAGTGACATTAAACGACGACCCTACCGTGCTCATGGGGCCGTGGCGTCTGCCCTGTGGTGGCTGGGGGGGAGCAGCGGATGGGTCAGGATGGTGTCACCGGGCCCACTCGTGGAGCCTCGCTCGGGCCTCACTCACGCCTGTTGGCCCTTGGTCCCTCCTGAGTTGCGGCTTCGGGCACGGGGACGTCTCAGAAGCTCCGGCACGTGCTTCTGTGGCCTCTGCGGGGGTGGCTGGGAGAGGTGAGGCTGCCCAGGACTCTGCTCCCTCCGGACGGCCCGGCCACTCGGCTGGCGGCGCTCCTCACACGGTGGCGTCGGGTGGCCAAGGCGCTCCGTGGTGTCCGGCTTCCCGCAGAGCAAGGGTTTTGCGAGATGGAGGGAGGCCTGGGCCCCGCCCTGGACAGTCACCTCTGTCTCCTCCTGCGGGCCAGCACTCACAGACTCCGGAGGCGGGGCGGAGCGTGTGCGCACGTGTGCATAGCTGCGGGTCAGAGAGTTTGTGGCACTTGAAATATGCACGGAGACTTTCATTTCTCTCATCCTATTAGTGTGTATTTTTGATATTGTTCAGTGTCATTGTGTGTTCAAAGTTAATTCAATTTTGTTCATTTACTTACCCACAGCAGGCATTTCATCTGAAGTCCATTTTTGCTAGTCATTTTGATCCAAGAGCTCGTTATGGCTCCGAAGTCCCTTGGGGTGTCCATCAGGCCATTACGTTCATGAAATATTCTGCTGTTGAGGTCTGAGACGGGGGGTGTGGAGATCCACAGTGTGCCTGTGTGTTCATCTGCTGACAGCCGTGTGGCCATTGTGAACTGCACTGCCGTGAACATGGTGACCACAGCCGTCGCAAGCACATGGCCCCCTGCCTGCCCCACAGGCTGAATCCTTCAGAGGCATGCCTCTTGGCAAGCCTCCCTCACACAGCCTCCCT
>PVKP010019409.1:0-42491 GCA_004027715.1 Plecturocebus donacophilus | reverse complement strand
TACAAGTCACCAGCCCAATATTATAGCACTATGGATCTTTATAATGCTGAGCCATAAAGAATACATTAGATTTTTATTTGTGTACTCTGCATTAAACAGAAATATTCAAAACAACACTTTGGACCAATTAAATTGTACAGAAAAGGCATATAGAATATTGCATTTCCCAATCATGCTGGATAACCAAACAGCTCTCTTAGGAGAAGTTGATTGTGTCACAGTGAAATAAACTTTCGTATGACTTTAGTCTACTCCCCTATGCATTTTGTAGTTAGGAATAGGGCATTTTCTATGAGGAAAACTATTTTGTTTTAAGAGGGCTCCAACTATGGTGGAAAATGATCAAAGTATGGGAATTTGCAACAAGAAAAATAAGATAGAAGAGGAATATACAAAAAATATTCAACCTAGTAGTTAAGAAATACAAAGTAAACAGAGAATCTACTTTTTGTATTAGCAAAATAGTAACTTACCAAAAGTAATGATCAGGCTGGGCATGGTGGCTCACACTTTGTAAAATCCCAGCACTTTGGGAGGCCAAGGCAGGCGGATCACTTGAGGTCAGGAGTTCGAGATCAGCCTAGACAACATGGTGAAATTCCATCTCTACCAAAAATACAAAATTAGCCAGGTGTGGTCGCAGGCACCTGTAATCCCAGCTACTTGGGAGGCTGAGGTGGGAGAATTGCTTAAACCCATGAGGCAGAGGTTGCAGTGAGCTGAGATCACACCATTGCACACCCAGCCTGGGTGACAGAGTACAACTCCGTCTCCAAAAAAAAAAAAAAAAAAAGAGTAATGGTCAGTGTACAAGTTTTATACCTATTTTTAAGGAAAATCTATTGGCTTTTAAAAAAATAAGAAAGCAATTTGGTAGTTTATATAAAAAACATAAAAATATTCATTCCCTTTGACCTAGTTATTCTAATACTAGGAGTTTATCTTGAGAAAATCCTTTATAAGCAAAGATTTATACGTAAGGATGTTGACTTCAGCAGGATATATTATGGATGCTATAATAGATCCCATTTACCAAACCCCCCATGTGCCAGGCCCTGTGCCAGTACTTAGCATACATCATGCCATCTAATTTATATGACCAAAAAAATTAAAAACCATTAAATGTTCAACAACAGAGGAAACATTAAATGATGGTATAATGAACTATTGGTGTATAATGTTGTATATCAGGGCAGTTATATGTATTGGTATGTACTATTGGTATATAACCAATTAAACATGACGTATATGAATAATTTTGGCAAGTGGATAAAGTGCTTATAAAGAACATCAGACTACAAAACCATGTATGGAATAATTGCAAATATATATGTGTATCCAAAATAATTATAAATGCCTATGCATAAATCATTGCAAATTGATGCAATTATTTGTGTGTATACACACAGTTATATAAAAATCAGAACAAAAATAGACCTAAACATAACCAGTGTTAACATGGTGTGGTTATCTTAGATGAGTAAATTTTACTGTTTCTCTTAAACTGTCTGTGTTCTAAACAGCGACTAAATGTTATAGGAAAGAACTGCAAGAGGGCTGCATTTTTTGGCCACTGAGCAGTGACAGCTGTTCGTGATGCCACTGGTGTCACTGTACAGCATGTGCAGAGCAGAATTAATCCACTTAGTTCTGTTTACTTTAAAGTATTTTTCTTTGGCAAGTTTCACTTTTTAAATATACTGTGTAGGCCTACTGCTGCTACTCTCGTATTTCTAATTATTCTTTTTTTTTTTTTCCAAATAAAGAAAAACATGAACTTCAGCCAAATGACTTAGTCATCTCCAAATCCCTCGAGGCGTCTGGTCGGATATATGTCTACCGGAAAGACCTAGCTGACACTTTGGTAAGGACCTTCAGCCTTGTTTTTGAAACAAACAGGCCAGGCCAAGGTGGCTTATACCTGTAATCCCAGCACTTTGGAAGGCGAATGAGGCTAGCTTGAGCTCAGAAGTTTGAGACCAGCTCAAAAGTTTGCAACTCTTTCTCTACAAAAAAATTTAAAAATTAGCTGGGCATACTAGCACACTCCAGTAGTCCCTAGGTGGGTGCTGAGGTGGGAGGATCTCTTGAGCCCAGGAGATCAAGGCTGCAGTAAATTGTGATCTCACCATTGCACTCCAGCCTGGATGACAGGGTGAGATCTCAACAACAACAAAAAAAGAAACACACACACACACACAAATGTCAGATTCAAAGCATAGTTTTTATATGTTTATAATGAATGTTAGAAAAAAATATTAAACTATTTTCTCCCTTATCAAATGATAAATTCCCAAATAACATTACTTTTACAACTCAAAAAGGGATTGAGAAATTTAATTCAATTTAATCCAACATGAGGAGCTCTAAACCCTGCCTAAGTAAAACCCTTTCAGTCCCTGAAATAAAGGATTTGAGACAAGTGACTCCTCCCATGGAATTTTAATTTTATTTCTTCTTTTTCGGTGAGCATATGGAGATGAGGCGAGAAATGCATCCTGGGTGGATTTAAGGGGAAAGAGACCTCTGTTTCAGTACATTTCAGGACACTTTGTTCCATTCCCTTGAAGAAAAGCATGGATGACCAGCCTTCACTATGTAGAGCAGAGTCATCGCAATGGGACATCAGATGCTGCCAAAGAGAAAGAATCTGGAGAAATGTAGAACCCATGCTTTAAGTTACTTTCAGTCCAAAATAAGAACACTTATTCTAAGTGGATGATTTCATTGCTGCTGTGGTTCCTAAAGACCTCAGTAGAGTGTGAGGATTTTTTTTTTTTTTTTTAGAGACGAAGTCTCACTCTGTTGCCCAGGTTGGAGTGCAGTGGCACAATCTTGCCTCACCTCGACCTCTGCCTTCCAAGTCCAAGCAATTCTCCTGCCTCAGCCTCCCAAGTAGCTGGGACGACAGGCGCGTGCCACCACGCCTGGCTAATTTTTTGTGTTTTTAGTAGAGGTGGCGTTTCACGGTGTTACCAGGATGGTCTTGTTCTCCTTACCCTGTGATCGGCCCGCCTCGGCCTCCCAAAGTCCTGGAATAACAGGCGTGAGCCACCATGCTCGGCCAGTGTGAGGATTTTTAAATGCAATTATATGTTTGACTCTGAAGCCCCTGCATATTCCTTTCCTTTGTACATGTCTTAGTTGGACCTTTCCTGTTCTGTCCTTCAGCAGGTCACAGATCCTGTGTAATTCTGTCAGTGAAACATGACCAACTGGGTGCTGCACAGCATTTCTGAGTAAATAATGAGGTTGATCTTACCCCTCCCTATGAAGGAGGACAATCTGACATGTAGCTACTGTGGAGATCGTTGCGGTAGAGGAAATCCCCACTCTGAGTATCTTCCACGCCTCCTCTGCCAACCGCATGTGGCCTTCTCAGGCAGCTTCCTCCCATGCATCTCCACGCTCAGTCTACCACTGTCCAGGGCCACCTTCAGAAAATAAGGCTGGCCTGGGCAATGCCTTGATGGAATAAATAGATGCTCTGAAATATGTTCCGAGAGAAGCCAGACTCCATCCTACCCTCAAAAGCTTCCCCCGCCAACTCTTAATACCACCTAAAATTGTCCCATTGGAATCGTAGGTTTAGATATTTCATCACCAAAAGATGTCAGTTAAAATCAAACATTGTAGGGAAAGAATAACACATGAAAACACCAATAACCACTATTACTTTCACATAGATTAGTTTATCCTCTTGGAAAACAGAAATTAGTGCAATGAAGGAATGAGATAGAAAAATTTCACGTTTCTTGGCAAAGGCAGGACAACCTTGAATAACTGGAGTTAATAACTCCAGTTGGGTAAGGGACCCAATTAGGAAGAAAATGGGGACAAAAAGCCAAATAGAAATATCCTGACACCTCCAAATTATTAAGCAGGTATGTGTGCTGCTTCCTCACTCTGGTTCTTCCTTTGAAAGTCAGCAGTAGAGTCTTGTCTATTCTTAGCCTAACCAGACCAGTCCCTGAGAAACCTTGGCTTTTCCTCCACCTCCACTGGTTCGTGAGCTGCTTGGTTTAGTCAATGCTTTCTGAGCACCACACTTAGCCCTACACTGGGGATACAGAGACAAAGTGAACCTTGACCTGCTGCTGAGAGGACTGAGTCTGTGGAAAAGCTCTGTGAAGATCTTCAGTCATTAGGTTTAAAAAAAAAAAATAGGAAACCTACTCATCAGTGTAAAACTTCTAAAATGCAAATAATTTATTTTTTAGTTTAGAAATACGTATTAATATCTGGCACCTGGAATATTCCCTTTATCCTACTATGTCATTTATTTTTGCAAGGTTCCTTCTTTTTGTTTTAAAATTATTATTCAAATCTAACCCTTCAAATGGGAGAATTTATATTTTCATTAGAAAACATCAACTATTTTGGAAAGATACCAATAATGTTTTAAATAACTTTAGTGATGAAATAGATTTAAAATTGGCATCTAATAACTTTATGCCATTATCTTAAGGAAATACTGTTACCAGCCTCACCGTGGTTAGTCACTATTTACATAGGGAAAGCAGTTGATACTTAAAATAATAATCTACCATGGGATATAAATGAAATAATTTTTATTTTTTATTTCATGTTAAATTTTTTTCACTTTCCATGGATATTTTAATAAAATGTGTAAATGTGTGTCTGGGATGAGACTTGTTAAACATAGCTCCTGTTAAAGCCATGTCCGTTTTTATTGAAGTGCACCGTGACATTTCTTTTGTTTGTTTTTATACTAACCCTGCTGGCACATTAATTCTTACCAGAAGCCAAAGTGATTTTGGGGCTTTCGCTTTCATTATGCTGTCTGCCAGGGCAGTGTTTTATAATCAGATTTGTGCGTGCATGCATGCACGTGGGGGCAGGGGAGAGGGTTGGAGGAGGAGTGGGTGAACTCACTGAAGTATCATTGATCACACTGTACTATTTCCAAGACCATTTCCTAAATTGCCTGTAACTCACTGAAGGTGAACAGACCAGGGAAAATACTAAGTGCACTCAGAAAAGATTACTTCGCTAATGTGGGCTTCTAGTGCTTTTCTACAGCCAGCCAATGCAGTGCAAAACATTTGGGAATTCCTGAGGATCTTTTTGCTTCTGTTGGTTTAGAACCCGTTTGCAGAAAATGAGGAATCACAGCAAAGGTCGATGAGGATTTTGGGAATGAACACTTGGGATCTTGCTCTGGAATTAATGAATTTTGATTGGAGTCTATTCAATTCAATTCACGAGGTAAGTGAGGAATGAAAAGATAAAATACAAATGCTGTTTTAACTGTGAATTCTTTGTGAAGAATATCTATGCATGTGGTGATAATATGCTAGAATAACATGGTCCAAAAGATATTAGGGGACTTTAAATATATTGAAAGACTGACTCAATTCTTAAAAAATCAGAATATGTGAGCATGCTTTTGTTTGCTTCTAGTGTGATCATATGCTTGTGTAATGTATAAATATGCTGTATTTTGTACATATAAATATATATATGTATTTGGAGATAAGGCTGTAATGGGGTTGATGAACTATTTTACCTCTGATATTGATGTTTATTTTTTCCATGAAGTTTATGATAGTTGTACAAGAATCGTATTCATATTTATGTATGTACACACACTTACCCATCTTTTTACTTAAAAACATTCTATAAATTTAGACTGCATTGTAAGACTTCGAGTACTTTATTGAAAATTTTGGATATATTCAAGTTTTTATGTCTATCAGTTTTTCACTGGAGGACAGATTATAACATTTTTAAAACAATAGATTGGGAGCAAAATGCTAGTGACGATTCACGAGTACATTTGGCCAGAGGAAACGCTCACAGAAATCAAGAGATGAGAAACGTTAGAGCCCCGTGCAACCATATGTTGCATTTGCTTTGCCATGTAGTGAAATTTTTCATTCTGAAGTGGCCTTTCCTTCTGAGGAAGGAACCTCACGCCCAATTTAGAGATCCAAATGTCCTCATATTTTCTCATTATACAGATTTCAATATTATGATCAGAATGTGAGCAAGTAGTGAATTCGTTCATGCTAAATGGCTTGTGTCTTTGGAAATGTTAGACTAGGATATACCCCTGCCTGTGCAGTAGAAGAATGTAAATTACCGCTGTAAAATTCACACACACACACAAACGCACACACTTATTTAAAAGCAAATCTTTTCTATTCCTTTGCACATGATCAGTCTATATAAATAGTTACTAGTCTTGTTTGCTTTTGTACATTATTAGACCTTGGCTTAATCTCATTCTCTTTCCATTTATGGTTTGACAATGTTTTATAACAGTGGTTTTCAAAGAGCAAGTACTCAGACCAGCATCATCAGCGGGACCGGGGTATTTGTTAGACATGCAGATTTCAAGCCCCTCCACACACCTAGGATCAGAAGTTCTAGGGATGGGATCTAGTAGTCTGCGCTTCAGCAGTCTTCCAGGTGATCCTGATTCACACTAACATTTGAGGACCATTGTCTTAGAGAACAGACCTATGAGGGTCTGATGTGCACCTTAACAAATACTGGTAGTGCTAGCATTCATTTTCACTTGAATTTTTCAACATGACAGGTCTGGGAAATTAGGGGATTCCATTTATCCTATGATTTAAACTTTAGGATATCTTAGATTTTTATAGAAAGATGTATTCCTTACATTCTGAAAAATCACTTACATAGTTCTAGGTGAACATTATTGAATGAGGCACCTCTAAAACTAAATCACTTTGAATTTAATGTATTACTATTTGCCATATTTTCTGTTTGCCTATTAATAATATGGGAGGGACTACGTGAAGTAGCTCTTAAAATGTGACCGAGTTTTGTATCAACTATACTTTGCTATAAATAAACCCTGGCATGAATACATTTTCTTTCAGCAAGAGCTGATCTACTTCACATTCAGCAGACAGGGAAGTGGAGAACACACTGCAAACCTCAGTCTTCTCCTCCAGAGATGCAATGAGGTCCAGCTCTGGGTGGCCACGGAGATTCTGCTCTGCAGCCAACTGGGCAAGCGAGTGCAGCTGGTGAAAAAATTCATCAAAATTGCAGCTCAGTAAGTTTCTAGTGTGAGAAGTGCCATTCCTCTAGTCTCCTTGAGAGAGTACATTGTTTTCCTTTCATTTTTCCTTAGGATGATAAGGGTTGGGATATAAACGTGTAATACAGAGTTAAATGACCAAATGGCTGAAAAGGTCCATTTTTGAATATTTATATCTTTGCATTTCAAGTATTTATACCCTAAAGTAAATGTCAAAGTATCAGACATAAGCACTTTGCTCTCTGCGTCTGCACTAATAAGCAGGCAGTACACACATCCTTCATCCTGCAGCTGAACTGCAGTGTGCCTGGGTGAGCTACAGGAGGCTAGAAAAAAAGGGATGATGATGTGCAGAAGTGAGAATCATTCAGCCCACCCCCTGAGCCTCACTCCTGGATGCACCCCATGCTCTAGCCACTCTAAATGTCTGTCTCTTTCCCATGAGCACCATCTTCCAAGCATGAACACTTGGTGGCTTTGCCAAGAATGGCCACTTGCACCCAGCAAGTTGCTGCCGTTCTTCAGGACCTCATTCAAATATTACTTCCTTCCTAAAGTTACCCCTCATTTTCACATGCAGAGGTACTCCTTCCCCTCTGCACACATATACTTTTTACCTTCTAAAAACCTATTGTATTTATTAAATTTATCTGTTTATATAGGATTTCTTCACTAGGCTGTGTTTGCTTTCAAAGAACAGGGACTATTCCTTATCATCATTATACTTGGGTGGGTAGTACAGAACTTGGTAAATAGCAGTGACTCAGTACATGCTGAATGAAATTTTAGTCACTTGCTACGAGCATCTCTTAAAATATCAGATACATGTCAAGAGTCTGTTCTTTGGACAGCTCCCCAGCAGAAGCAGGGAGCATGAATCAAAATCTTCCTCAACTCCTTTTGCTTCCCTTCCTTAAGATTTTATTTCTCCTTTGTCTTCCAAAGTAGTTTTTATATCAGTTTTCAAGTACATGTCAATGTCGATCACTCACATGTACAGATGTGTACAAGGTAGTGTGGGGAAATCAGACTGAGTCTACACACAGTTCCTGCCTTTGTGAGGTTTGCCCTGTATCGGTCGGTATTTCTATACCTCAGCTGGCTCCTCTGTAAAGTAGAATGGAGTAATGCTCTAGAAGAAGATCTAATTCTGTTGAGGGCTTTAGAGGAAGGAGAGCTCATGCTCCAAGAGTGTAGAAAGTAGGATCAGGAAAACATTGGTGAAGGAAGTTGCCTTTGAATCTATTTGAATTCTAGGTGGGATGTGACAGGTAGAAATTCAAAAGAGCACACTCTCTGTGGGAGATCAACTCAACTGAGACAATGAGCAGAGCCTGTGGTCAGAGAAGGTAACCTCTTCTGATTAAGAGTGGAGGGGGATGTGTATAGAAGTTGTGGGAGAATGATCGGTAAAGACAGGTGGGATCAATTGCAAAAGATCTTGAATTTCAGATAGAAGAGTTTGAATTCTCAAACTCAAGAGATTGAAGAGTCTCAATTCACTGAGAAGGGTGAAGGGAGTTTTTGAAAGTTTTTAGGTAGGAGACTGACACGGTCAGAGATGTCCTTCAGGAAGGCTGGTCTGAAACTAGCACACTGAACTGTATCAAAGTGACCCCAGGAGCAGGATAATTTTTCTTAGCCAAGAGACCATGAAGGATCCTGATCTGGTATTTGGTGTGACTGGGCGTGGAAGGATAGATAACATGATATTCCTATATCTTATAATCTTATTGGAATGCTTTTATGGTGAATGCTTTTTTATTTTTTTAATTTGGCCAATTGTGTTCCAAAATGGCTTGTGAAATTCCTAAAGGTGAGGCTCTTTCGGGTAAAAAGCTTTATGGTAAATGCTAGTCACTTGAATAAATGGAAAATTAATGTTCCAAGGAGTAAAATGACACTGCCCAGCTCAGTTCCCACTATAAGATTCTGTCTGTCCTCAGGGAAATGAAATATATTCATGTCTTCTCCATATGGCCCCATTCTCTTGAATTTTTATGGTACTGGTCTCTATCCCTAGCCCATGGGATAGAATTCAACAGAAACATAGAGTTAAATTCCTTATAATCACGCTAGTAGGAATAACCAGGGGAAAACAGTAATTTCCACAATCATGAAGTGTTTTTCCTGCCTCAGGCATCCTATTTGCATATTCATGTTCCCTCCTTCTCACCATCCCCATCCTCCACCTCGGTGTATTGAGTGCCTTTTATTTCCTCACACAAAGACAAAAGGAGTGTTTGCTGAACTGGAATGTTTAGTGTCAGTCTGTTCTTATCATGGAATGAATGACCCTGTTAACAGAGGATTCCAGCCTGGAACGGTATCTAGTATTTGCACTGTATCAATTTGTCTTCTCCGGAAATTGTGTCTGTATTAATTCCTTTTTTTCTTAACAGATTTAGATGTTAGTTATATATGTGTTTTCTGAGGTTTTTTCCACTTAAAATATGACTAAAAAGGAAAGCTGTATGGACCAAGAAAATTGTTCATTGGAAGCTAAAACATAAAAAGATGGGAATTCTAAGATTTCACATAGATTAATGAAGCTGAATAAAAAGTAGAATCAGAGACATCTTTATAATGAATAATGATTAATCCATTTCCCCAGAAGTTTGTTTTCTCCTTCAGCAAATGCTGTTTAAGAGCCTTGCTGTGTCTTAGGCACCTGGGTGATCGACAGAATATAAAAAGATTAGACATCTACTCCATCCTTAAGGGACCTACTATCTAGCAGGAATTGCATAACCAGTGGGGCTTCCATCATATCCCAAGGTGCAGGGACCCGGGGTAAGAGACTTCCAACTAAGGAGCTTCCAGCAGAGCCATGGAGCAGTTCTCACTGACCACAAGAGCCTCTGCAGAGGAGCCTGGTATTTCAAAACATCAACTCAGGAGATGTCACTAACTCAAATCTGTTCTGGCTGGTGGGAACATTCAGGGTGTAAAGAGTCAGAAAAAGTAAAATGAAAGAAGTGAACAGCAGGAGGAAGGGGAGTCACCATGTGAAAGCAGTGATTCTCAAACGCAGGTAGGTTTCCCAATCACAGACTGTGAGGTATCTTGTTTTAGTTTATTCATGGAATATATCAAGCAGGGTCTACCCAGGAGAAAGTTGGCCAAAAAATAAAAATAAGGGATCCCTTAAATGAAGGTACAGGGCCTCACACTTAGCAAGGAACTGCTGGCAGAGCCAAAAGCCGGACAGGAGGACCATGAGAGGAACAGAGCGTGTCCATCGGAGGCTCAGCAGCAAGGTGCCTAGGAAACACGTGTGCACCGCAGATACCTTCTGCATGAGGTGTGGAGGCAGCACGGCATCTCCAGGTTCCACCGTTCTTGGGGGTGGAACTTCTAGAATGCCCCCAGGCCTGAGCCTTCCTGGCTTGGATCCTGGTGCCGCTGGACTCAGGCAGTACCTAATCTGTGAGGCTGGCTCTGCGGCAGGCCAGTTTAGGCAGGGCCTGCCAGAGCACAGCTTCTGTGGGTTCTCCTACTTACTCCACAGCTCAGGTCATTCTAATTCTGAACTAGACAGTCTCATACACTGTGTGTACAGCTGGAAATCAGTATAGCTTTGGGGGACAGCGGCTTGTAGTATGTATCGAGAACCTTTAACGTCTTCACAGCTTTTGACCAATCATGCAATGACTGGAAGTCTAACTTAATGTGGAAAAAAAATCATAAATACAGTAAAAAGTTGTATGTATAAGAAATCTATTGCAGCATTCTGTGTAACAGGGAAAATTGAAAATTATTGTCCACAGTAGAGAGATAAATTATGTAATATGCTCTTGATAAAATATTACGTCCCTGTTAATGATGATAGTAAATAATCCATAGTATATGACATAACATGGTATTTAACTGAAAAAGCAGGCCACAGACCTACGCGGTTCTTAAATTCCATGTGAGACATTGTAGAGAGGTCGTGAAGGAATGGCATCTGAGGGAAGCTAGACAAACATCACAAGGTCCCAGATATATACTCTGCTTACTGCTAAGTACTTCATATTTTTTCACAGTAAACTTTCAAGGTAGGGTAATTTTTTTAAATTTTGCTTTAAAGCCCTACCTCAGAGAAGTTGTTTTCTAATGCTCTCCAGATAAAGGAGTGCCTGGAATTCACGGGCTATTCTTGTTGCCCTGAAAGCCGGAGCTCCCTCTGCCATTCCAAGCTCTCTTAGCTGGCTTTGGAAATTAGTGGAAGGTTGACCAGTTAAGTCTCTGGGCATGATTGATGTTATGCAGAGTGGATGGCCTCATGAAGTGAATGGAGCTCAGCATGATCTTATTTTGCATTTCATTTCCTTGCTTAAGTGAGAAATGTGGAACAGTATTCCCATTAATATATGCCATATTTAAAATATATACATAATATAGTAGTTATTTTGTTAGTAGCAAAGAAAATGTGTCTAAATGTAATGGGGAGGAGAGCTTAGACCTGTGAGGTGAGAAGGGCTTGTCTGTCAAAAAACGAAAAAAAGCATTTTGATTAAGTCAGGACTAGTGAGCTGTTAAAAGGAGAGTGCAGGGTATACAAAGAAACATGAATTTAAAAGAGTGCTCAGTTGAAATTGCAAATGCACACAACATAGGTTTAAAAAGGAGGAATCTTGTGAAATGTCAGGAGGGTGTCAAGAGCACAGATCTTTTCTTTTAGATAAGGGTGAGCTGAGGTGTTTGGAATCATTTCTTTGGCATTTCGAGACAGCTGAGGGGCAGTAAGGGGTACATAGGCTGTGGAGCAGAATTCCTGAGCTCTGTGGCCTAGGAGAGTCTTTTCAGCTTTATCTTTTGTGATCATCTTGGGAAAGAATGTTTCCTCTAAGTGTCTTCTACTCTCTTTTATTTTATAGCTGCAAAGCCCAGAGAAACCTGAATTCTTTCTTTGCCATCGTGATGGGTCTCAATACTGCTTCTGTCAGTCGACTGTCGCAGACCTGGGAGGTGAGCCTTGGAGTCCCATGGTGGGGTGGGGGGTGGGCAAAAAAAAATGGAAATAAAGTAATTTACATGGACTAAATGAGATAAGTACTACTAAACTAAAAATGTTTAAAAGTTGTGTGTCGAGGTGGTGGGGATCTTTTTGATCAAATGGTCTTTAAACAGTTGTATAATGTGTCCGAACTAGATAAAAATGGTAACATGCTCCCCAGCTAGAATCAGTCTTCCCCTCTGTGCTGCCTGATAGTGCGGTTCCCATCCAGGCTGGTCCCCGAAGTCTCCTTGCCGGATGATGTGTGCTCAGAAGTGTGTTTGCTGGGATGCTAATAAGTTTAAGCTTCAGGGCCTCTCACGTGCAGGACTGCTGGCAGTGTGTTCACATGGAGGATATATATTTTTGTAAAATTTGTGAAACAAGGTAATTTTGTATTCTTTTTCTTAAAGAGGATCCACAAAACATTCTCAAGTTTCAGGCCTCCCACGTCCTGGCTCTGCACGCCGAAGGCTGTTTGGGTTCTGAGCTGCAGAGGCCCACTCCAGTTCGCACAGTCTGATGCGTGGACTGCGACGTTCCTGTGGGAAGACCTGAAACTGGGGTGCCCTAAACTTAGCCAGACGCAGGCGGAGGACTCGGCCCCTCTCACGGCCCATGACCGTCCTTCCTTGGGCTGCTGTTTGCTTCGCTCCTTTCCTTCCCGACTGGCTACCTCCCTATGCACCATTTCTCCCCTCATCATTGCTCTTTAAGCTTCAGGCCTCTGCCTTTGGCCTGCGTGTGCTCTCTGTGGTCTCCTCATTCTCCCTCACAGTCCTCTCACATTTAGTTCCTATCACTGACTGTGCCGTTCTCTTCATGGTTCCCAACTCAAATTCCTACAAGAGAAAGGCTGATAGGCCAGCTCTCTTTTTCTCAGTATAGGTCTCTGGGCAACCTGTGGATTCGCTTTCTTTCAGTCAGGGGTCATACCCTGGTGGAATGCTCTGTGCTGACCCAAGGGTCAGAGTCAGTGTTCCTTAAAGGGGCCCAGAAGAAAAGAAACGAAAGCCCTGCCTGCTCTGGTTAAGCAAACAAGACCTTCACACACAAAGCCAGATGAAAGAGATGGGGATAGATGGCACAGTTCATTAGAGTAGGAGGAAAACAAATGGCTGGCAAGGGTCAGTGGGGGGCGAATTTGAATTAAACCTTGAGTGGAGCTGATTTGGAAAAACTGAGAGGAGAAGTAACTCAATTAGATTTAACCAGCTTATGTTTAATCTGCGCATCGGCTGCCTGCTATGTGCAGGGCACTGCATCAGTACCATGGCAGACAGGAGATGACCGCGTGAGAACTGAGCGTGCCTGTGATGACAGAAGTCTTGTACCAGGGCAGAGGAAGTGGAGGGACTCATTCTGCCTCCTGATAGCTGAGAAAACTCAAATGAGAAGCTTTGAGCTGCAGGGCCTTCGAGGTCACGCTGGGAGTTACTGGAGTGTGGGGATGGGCATCTCAGGCAAAGGTGACCACAGGATCTCCAGGTCTGGTGACTGGGTGAATGGAAAGTGATCATACTATCCCAAATAGATAATACAGGAAAAGAAGTAGATTTAGAGAAAAAGATCAGAGGTCAGTAAAGGGCCAGCGAGTAAAAATGTTTAGGCTATGCAGGCTACATGATCTCTGTGGCAGCTGCTCAACTCTGCCATTAGAGTGAAAGAGCAGCTGTAGTATATGCATGAATGAAGCGATGTGGCAGCGATCCAATAAAACTTGACCTACGAAAGGTAGTTTATGGCTAGATTTGGTCTACAGCTGACATTGGATATGTTGAATTTGAGGTGCCACTGGGGTGGGACATTTGTGAGGGATGTCCCACAGACTAAGGTAGGCAGCACAGAAGAAAGATTGGATCAGTTGCAAATACCTCCATTTTGTATCTTCTCATTTAATTTATCCTCCATTCATTAGGGTTGTGTGTGTGTGTGTGTGTGTGTGTGTGTGTAGTTTCCAAACAGATTAAACTACCTGTTTGCTGTGAGAAACTTGAGTCCAGATTCAAAATTATCACATTGAAAAAAACTCTAAATAATTGTAAAGTCTATTTATTGTAGGAGTTCCCTCATTGTTTTGATTCCTTTTAGAGACAGAAAATCCCAGAAATATCTTCTTAAAATTTGTATTTAGTGTTAATCGCTGGCATTTGTTAAGCACCAGCCAAGGACTGTGTCCTTTTCATGAGTGATCTCTACATCCTCAGCTGAAGAAACAGATCTGAGAGCTTGCTGACTCACACCAAGCCACATAGCTAGAAAGGGTAGAGTCAGAGTTCAAACTCAAGCTACCTTTAAATATGTGCTGTTTACCACAAAAGATTGCTAAGTCAATATTGAAAGGCACCCAATATTTTATTTAGCCCTGTTAAAGGCAGGCTGGAACATTCCAGGCCTTCTTCCTTAGGCCTGAACTTTTACTGGGGAGGATGGCCTGTGTTTCCATCCCTGTCACTTTGCCTGCCACCTGTCGTGAGCTCTGCAATTCAGTGATTCCACTCATTCAAGTGCAGGCTTCGCCACTTAAGGTCTTCCTGGTCCTTCACTATCTAGCCCGATGCTGTGAAATAAAATTACGTCATTTATACTAAAAATGTCAGCCAACATAATTATTTCCCACTTAGGAAGATTATTAAGAAGATGAGAGCATTTGTCAAAGGTAGGGTATGGAACTGAAATCTAAGTTTTTATTAAATGACCACCAATATGTGGAATGTCTATTCAACTAGATTCCTGAATCATGTGACTGTTATTTTAAGCTCTTTTAAGCAACATTCCTAAGGAAGATCACATTAAAGAGATGATGAAAATTGCATAATGAGAAGCAATCAGGATAGAACAGATGATAAAGGTATTTATGTTCAGAAGTGTAACACAGATAAACAATGTAATGAAAACTCCCTTCTATGCCTCTGAAAATAACCAGCTTCCGTGACCTTCTGTTTTCTGTTTGTGTTTGTTTTTTAGAAAATCCCTGGGAAGTTTAAGAAACTTTTCTCTGAACTTGAAAGTTTAACAGTAAGTAGTTGAGCCGAAGGGGACTTATTCTTCAAAATAATTCCTAGGGTATAGTTTCTTTCTAGATTTCAGTGGTTGGTATTTGTACTCTACCGTGTCAGGTAGCCTAGACTAGTTTACTTGTATATGAAACTGTAGCTTTGCTTCTTATAGAGGGAAGGAAGTTGACAGTTACTGCTTCTTCCTCTCCTTCTAAAAGGGTGGTGAAAATAATCCTTTTAGTGTGATTTTTCAGAAGGCAGGTTTTTAAGTATAGTCCATTTCAAAGCCTGCAAAATTAATCAGTATCAATTTAGCATGCAATTAGTGTCTTATATGTTATTCTTTTTCCCTTTTCTCCTTTTTACAATTTCTTAGATTGGGATTTTTAAGAATTATAGTTTCTTTTTAGAATACAATAAAACAGTATCCTCTTGTTTTCTCTGCATTGTCTGTGCATTACAAGGACAGATTTTCTTGGTAGTGTAACAAAAGACTTTGAGTTAACTCATGATATAAATTATGCAGAGGAAACTGTACTTAAAGAACCTTTTGAGGAAAATAATAGGGCAATCAAAAGATGTCTCTCATTTGCGGTCATTTCCCCTTATTTATAAACCAATAACTTGAGTTTTATTCATTGCTGAGATTTCCTGCCCCAATTTGGTGAGTTTATTCTCCTAGGAAACCTTTATCTACTTTGTTCCTAGGAGGAATCTCTCTATATCTAAGTCATGTTCAACATATATAGCAAAGGTGAATTTAGAATTGTTTCTATAGCACATTGATTTCTCTTTCTCTTTGTAATCTGCTTGGTTCGGCAGGATCCTTCCCTAAATCACAAAGCCTACAGAGATGCATTCAAAAAGATGAAGCCACCAAAAATCCCTTTCATGCCCTTATTGCTTAAAGGTAATGATTTTCTATCTTTTATGCCATGTAATTTCATCTTCCAGAAATTTCTTACTCTAACTATTGAGGCAAAAAATGGGACTCTCAAGTTTATTTCTTTACAGTTATTTTGACATTCAGACCTAATTATGTTTCCCTGTGATTGTTTTTCAAATGGCCTTTTTTTTTTTTTTTTTTTTTTTTTTTTTTGTAGACGGAGTCTTACTCCGTTGCCCAGGCTGGAGTGCAGTGGTGTGATCTTGGCTCACTGCAACCTCCACCTCTTGGGTTCAGGCAATCCTTCTGCCTCAGCCACCCTAGTAGCTCGGACTACAGGCTCGAGCCACCATGCCCAGCTAATTTTTTTGTGTTTTTAGGGTAGAGACCATCATGGCCAGGCTGGTCTCAAACTCCTGACCTCGTGATCCGCCTTGGCCTCCCAAAGTGCTGGGATTACAGGCGTGAGTCACCGCACCCAGCCCAAATGGCCAATTATTTTTGAGATACCTAGAATACTTAATTGTGTTTGAGCAGACACCAAAGCATTTTCACTTGCCAAAACTTGGCACTGGAAATGTTTGTGTTTTTCTTTTATTCTGCTTTAAGCCCTGTATTATTTTCTTTGAGCCAACAGTCCACTGAATTCAACCAAGAATAAGGCTGGCATAAAGAACCCAAATGGTGATCAATCATCTTCTATTTTTGTAACCTAAACTTAAGAGACGCAGCCCACAATTTGCTGTTGTATGAGAAGTACCTTTGGTCAACACAAGGAATATAGCCTTTGAAAATTGTTGACGGAGAGTGTACTTCCTTTTTTCTAACGTGGAATCTAGTCGGGAAAGTATTTGATGGCTGCAAGTTAGAACACTGACCACTCCCCACTAAGCACCAAATAATTCATCATTAAACATGTTAGTTAAATTTATTGACGAGATCTCAGTGATCTGTCTTTCAAACTGAGGGGATTAATAAAAGGAAATTCTTTTTAATCTGGTGTGCACCCCTGACATTCAGTGTAAATCTTTACCTATATGCTTTCCAGGGAAAGGGGGTTTGGGCATTGTCCCTGGCCATATTTTGATTCTTTCAAGGGGTTTTGTAGGAATACTCTTTGATCAGCCACTTCTCTTCAGAGGCTTGTAACTTCTGGTGAACCAGGCCCCAAAGACTGGACCCATCCACGTGCTTCTGGAAATGAGCTGTGTGGGAACTGGATTGCTGGTTGGCCTGGCCATCCTCATTCCCCACTTCCTCCCATTGCCACCATCCCCCACACTCCTCACCCACCCAGTAAAGCTGGCATTTCCTCTTCAACATCTCTCAAGATCAGGCAGAGCTTGGAGAATTATTGTCAGTTGCTGTATATCCTGCAGCTACTCATTGAGTCTTCCTTCATCAGATATGAAGCAAGAATTTCTGTGAAACAAGAATATAGTATTAGGGCAATGGAGATGGATATGCAGAGATGCTCCATCAAGCTGAAAAGATTCTCTTAAATACAAATACGTGAAATAAAGAGAGTCTATGGTACCCAAATAATAATTTATAAGTTTATTTGATTCTTCAGACTTATTTGCTTTTAAAAGAAATGTATTCAGGTCTATGCTTTTTATTTTCGGAATAAAACACCTTCAATTAGTGGGTGGGAGGTGGCAGGTGGGAAGTAACACTTAGGATCATTTAGACACAAATAAAGACAATAGAAAGTAGGACAGATGTAGGAAAGGAAATCATTTGTATAAAGAAAAAAATTTTGAAACAATACATACTTTTAAGGTAATGAGAAATTAGTTGACAGTGTTCCTTTAACTTAATTAGATAGGAACAGAGCCTTCTGCCATATATTAGTGGTTTTCCCCAAAAATATTTAATGCAGTCAAGTGTCTCACACTTACATTTTAGCTTGGATGCAATTTTCTGCTCTACTGAGTTTATCGAGACCTCTGTTGGCAGCAAGACAAATTTCCCCTTTTCTACTGAAAACACATTTATTTCAAAAAGAAATAAACATTTTTTCATTTATTTATTAGAAGCTTCCTTGAGTTTAAATAAGCAGTTAGTTTTCCTTTATTTTAATTTTTTGTCATTATAAAAATATATAGTATTAGTACTTCATTGTACTTACTGTTTTTGTCTGAAATAATTTCCAAGGCAAATATGAAAATATAAAAAATATATATCATGCCTAAGATAAGACATTTTGACAAAAATATACAACATTAATTCTTAGGCTTTTTTAATCGTCTAATTATTTTTAAAGTTGCAATGAACTATTTTAGAGCAAGCAACTTAATTTCTAATGAAAGCTCTTCTTCCTCTCTTATGCCTCCTACTTTGAGTAGCTTTTGATTAGAAAAGTGGGGCCAAATTGAACTTGGTATTGAGGAAGGATTAGGCCCGCCATGTTGCATTTTTTTGAAAGTCAGTTTCTAAGTAGCCTGCAGATGACAAGTTAGTGAATTACCTGAGGATCCTTCCAGCCATCAGTCTTCCTGTTTCTTATTTGCCTTTCTTGCCTTTTGATGTACTTTCCCCTTACTGTGGTGGGGAATCTTGGTCAGAAAGAGATGAATGGGAAACACTAAGTGCTGGGGAGAAGACCCAGCTGAGCTAAGGGTCTAAGCAGTTGTATATCGTGTGCTATTTTTGGAGTTGGAGTGAATCGCCTCGTTGTTTGAGGATAAACTGGGGTCTCTGTGGTAGGTTTCATGTATGTCTTAGAGTGGAGTTTACTGTTGCAGATTTGTGTGGCTCTCTGAAGGAAATGAATGTTGGGACTCTTAGATGTTTCTTACTCCTCTTCCACTTGCCATCTCTTCAAAGTGTCGTTTCATCGAGCATTTCTATTTCAGGAGATGTTTGGAGTGTGTTCAGGTGTCTCCAGGTGGCAATTGCTCATTTCTCATACGCCAAAACTGCTTCTTGTCCCATGACTTAAATTCTGACATCCTAGTTCTTTGCAGCTCAGCCACTCATTTGTTCCTCTCTCGCATGCCTTCCGTGTCGTGCACCTGCCATTCAACTGCATCAAAATCTGCAGTCGGTTGAACTCTTCTCTTTCTTCCGAGCTGCAGCCCCTTCAGCCTTTCTCCCCTCCCACCTGGCCAGCACCCTCGGTACCTTCCCTGCCTTATCCTTCAACGGTACCAGCCTGACAGGCCCTGGCCCCTCAGCAGAGCTGCCACCCGCTCTGCTGATAGCTAAGAAGGGGAGGGACTACCCAGGGAGAGGAGAGATTGAAGGCAGGAAGGACCGCCTGGAGGGAGTGAAGGGGGAAGCACTGTCAGCATTGCAGGGGCAGCTGATGTGTTGTAAATTGAGCAGGTTGACTGCACCTGGTAGCAAGGAAAGTCAGAGTCCTTTCCACTTGAGGTGCCTGGAGGGGCGCAATGGTAACAGGGAGCCAGCCTCCCTGGGTTTGAATCCTGTCTCTGACACTTGTAGCTGTGAGGATGGATTGGCCATAGACATCCTTGGTGCCTTAGTTTCTTCACAGGCTTACCTCCTAGAATTTACCTGATGAGTTAATACAGCTAAAGCACTTAGAGCCATGTCTAACGCTGTTAATAAACGTAAGCTGTCATTATTGTCACTGCCCTCCTCATCATCCTTAGGAAGAGGGGTGAGGGTCAGGTGAGGGATAAACCTGTAACACAAGGAAAATGGACCAAGCCACTCTGAGAAGGTGTTTGGAATCTGGAATTCTCAGAGAGTTAGTAAAGGCCAGGCCTTTGGGTGGTATTTAATGTAGACAGAGTGTGTGCACAGATTTGCATTTGCTATACACAAAAGGTAAAACCTAACTGTGTTGACTTCTCTTTTCTGAATAGCATGTCACAGAATGAAAGCTTGTAATTATTTTCTGAAAGCCAAGTTTCAAAAGATAATAAAATAACTAGAGAGTTTGTCAGGAGACTGTGTAATTAGCTGTGAATCGTTTTCCTATGAGGACATCAGTTTACAAGCAAAAAAAAAAAAGAAAGAAAGAAAGAAAGCAGCTCCTGAAAACATTGCAGTCCACATGGGAAGCTGTGTGTAGGGAGCCTTGGGGAAAGGGCTGCCTCAGTGTGTGCTGTAACTACATAACTAGTGTCACTTCCTGGTGACAGTAAAGTTTTGTGGCCCAGTGTTCTGGTGACAGATTTTAGGAGCACCCATCTCATAATTACTCCTAAGGGACCAGCAGAATAAAAGTCTTGACTAAAAGCAAACACATTCCTTTTCTATTTATAGACATTTTTAGGACATTCTTTTTCACTCTTTTCTGTCAGGTTATTTTTACAAGATTTTTGAAGGCTGCTTTTATTTGGTTGGTTCTCCATGTCTGTAATATAACGTGATTTATTTGCACATGCTTTAAAATATAGTATATTTCTTTTTGTGATGTTTGTCTGTGAGGATTCCCTGATGCTCAGTCATCACCTCTGATCTGATTGTGGCTAAGTCATCCACTCTCAGAGCTTCAGTTGCTACCCTTATTTAATGTAACTAATTTCCAAAACTATGTGTCATGAGGAGGCACTCTTGTTTATTGCAGCCAACAGGAGATATTTCATGAATATCTTCAGTTCCTTTAAATGCAGTGAGCCTCAAACCAAAGTTAACTTTCTCTTCCTCTGGAAATGCACTTTCATTCTACCTTCCTCCTTTTATATTCCTCAGTGATGGTTGCTTTCTATTAGTTGAACAGGGCCGGAAATCTTGCTATTTTCAAACCTGCCTCTTTCCTCACTTATTGCAATCAGATGTCAGCTTTGGGAACCAAAAATTTAAATTTAAACATCTAAATATAAATCTTAACTAGTTGTTTTAAGTAGAGCAGGTTCCATACACTTTGCCAGGGATTTGTGAAATGCAAACACGTAATTACTAAAATCCTGTTGTTTCTGGGTATTCAGTCCTTTTCTGCTCAGTCTTCTGACCTAAAAATATAATGGAACAATTAAGTTATAGACCAGCTTTAGTTTTTATTAAGCAGATTGAAGTCAAACACTTCGTTATGAGTGCAAAATGTATACTTTCAGTAAGGTTACACTGTTTTTACACACACACACACATACAAATTAAACAGTTTTACATCAGATAACATATAAATCCAATTTCAAATTGCCTCTCCAAGTGCAGGGAATGATCCATAATGTTTAAGAAAAATGAATAAGTTGCATTGTACCTAGACCTCTTCGGCCCTAACTCATGATCCATTCCTAATGATACCTACATCTTTTTGTTTTTAATTTTCAGATGTAACATTCATTCATGAAGGAAATAAAACTTTTTTGGATAATCTTGTCAATTTTGAAAAGCTGGTATGTAAATTTCATTACTTCTTTCTTTTTTCAGTAAAGGAAATGTATGCTTTTCTTTCTTGCTCTAGGAAACAAATAGTTTAAGTATTCTTCTCCTTTGGATGCATGGTGAATTCAAGGAGCTTATTTGCTGCATGTTGTACGTTGCCAACAAAATGTATTCCAATTAACAACAAGTATGTTAGCAAGGTTTTTGCGAACCAAATATGAAAATCTGCTTTTTGTTTTTAAAAATAGAACATCATAAGATGAAGAATTGAGTGTATATTGTCAAACCAGAGCTAAAGCTACAAGGTTGCTGTCAGGAGGAATCCGCACTCAGGAGACTAAGTTTTAGTGCTTTAAGAGCATCTCTCAGTGTCTCAGCCTGCAGGCTTTCAAGGCACAGAGGGAGAAAGTTCCCCTCCTGGGGATATATGTTTGTCTCTCAGGACTCGAAGCTTAAATGTGAGGCTGGGATTTTCAGGATCTTGTGTGAAGGGAAGGGCCACCCCTTTATCAGCCTATGGACAAAAGATGCCACCTCTGAGCACCGCGGCCAGAGTGGCTTAGGCAAAGCACCCTCCCTCCACATGAGCAAGAGGTTTCCAGCGTAGTCCTCTCTAAATGTGTCTGAAGCACCGCTTCCTGAATGATCTCCGGGACATTCCCAGGTGCTCTGTGATCCGGTGGGCTCCTCCAAGCCTTTCTGACCTGCCCTCGAGCAAAGGAGGGGTTAGCCATAAGAACTGAGCAATTGTAAAATAGAAGTACTCCAAAGACACCCACTTGACTGCAAGAGGAATGGATTTATCTGACAGATGAACTTTAGTGTCATAGAGTAAACTGTCCTTCATGGTTAAAGACGATACCAGTAACCCTGCTCCACAGATGCTGACCTTTGAGCGACCTTTTCAATAATGGTAATGGATTTGTGTGAACTCTTGCGGAAACTGACCCTGGTTCCCTGTGAGACTGAGTCAGGTACTTGAGAGGAGGTTAAGTGAGGCAGGGACCACAGCCCATGATCAAAGAACAGTAGGAACTGATGAGTCCCGCTGAGGCTTGGCCCCTGACCTTTGTCTCAGAAGTACATTGCTCTGCTTACCCAGCCAGCTGCCCACACGCAGAGTGAGGCAGCTCAGGAACAGTCGGCTCTTATACGATCTCCAAAACCCAAGCATCTGGAATATGGAAGACAGTCTTGGAATATCTTGTTTTATCTCCATTTTATCCACACTGAAGACGATCCCTTCTTGGCTAGTGCTTTCCTAAGTGGATATGTCAATACATTTTCAAGTCTTATCTCTGCAGTAAGTGTTTTGGAATCAGAACTCAGTCATTTTAGATGTTATAATCAAACCAGCAGAGCCAGAAATGGATAACGTGTTATTTTTTGTATGTGTTTTGTGTTGCTGTGTGAAAGTCTGAAGATCACAGGGTACTTATTAGCAATGACAAGCTGCAGGCACTAGAATTCTTGCCTTTAAGCATGTTAATCCCTGGTGTTTGGAATTAAAGAAACAATTGCGAGAATATGAAGCGTTTGGTCGATATTTACTTCACTTCCTGGCCAACACATCTTCCTCGGAACAACACATGAGCTTTGTAGAGCATCTGTGAAGATATGGAATGAGGTGTGTCACACCAAGTGGAATTCCCTGAAAAGACCTAGCAGTCCTTTTGCCTGACTAGTCCAAGGGGCTGTGGGAGAACAACTGGACTCTATCAGCTGGCTTTGCCTGTTGTCGAGGGCAGATGTGTGGTGACCTCCCTAAAGTGAACCTTGCTCTTGCTCTTGCCATATGATGTACCTGTTCCTCCTTCACCTTTACAGTGAATTTGTAAAGTTCACTGTGTCATTTCCCCCTCAGATAGTGCCACCAAAGTGACAGAACAAGTCCATAAAGTCACAAATGGGAATGAGCTGTGGAAAGCTTGTTCCCACCTTCCTTCTGACCAGCATCCGTGGCCTCCCCCTGTTCTCTCCAGTAATCCAGCAGAAGCCTCTTAACACCAGCTCCCAAATGTGCTAAGACTGCCAACTAACCACAGGGTGTGAAATGAAGAAGGAGGTCTGAATGATATGACTTCTGTTAGGGTCAGTCATCATACCCTTAATTCCTTGAGAAAGTTTAAGGGAATAGCATGGCATCAATGATATTTTAAAATCCTAAAGAGAACTTCTATTTTAAAAAAAGAATGAAAGAATAAGTGTAGTTCAGCGCGCACACAGCAGGCACATGGCGCACATGCTGTCTCCTCAGAGAGCAGGCTCTGCCCTCAGGACCAGTGAGCTCCTGGTCCACAGCACACCTCATGCTGACCCCTCCTTATGCAGAGTAGACGGGATGAGGTTAAAACTGTCCAAGACAGAAAGCAGTTTTATGTCATATATAGCCCTGTGTGACACTTGGATGCTGGAGAATGAACTGACCTTTTTAGGAGAAACACTATTTTCAGGAATAGTTCTTAGCAAAGGACTGAGTTTCTCTAAAGCTAAAACAGGATCATCTTTCACCATAATGAATCAATAGAACCTAAGTGAATTAACTTGTGAGAAGTCAATTCCTCATGATGGATATTAACTTAAGCCAGCTAACAGATAATTCAGTGTATTATCTTTATCTGGCTGATGCAGGCCAACACATTAAGTCAGACCCCATGAAAATCCAGAAGCCCTCATCAGGTCTAATGAGATTTATGTTCTTTATGGTACATTCCTTGCTGCCTTAACAACTGGAAATATTTTTATCTCAAACTGTTTCATAAGAAGAAACAAATGGTTTTTCTTCTCTTTATCCCTCGATGTTAAGAGCATCACCTTTTACCCTGTCTGCCCCTCCCCTTTTAGAAAGCTTAACGATGAAGACCAGGACTCAGGTTTCAATGCCACACCCAGTACCCAGCCCTACATCAGTTTGAGCCTTGCACAGGCTACGCAAATGGCACAGGATAGAAATCAGTGTGACGCCAGAGCTTAAAATGAGAAAACTGATCTGGGAAAAGTGGTAAAATTTGGGGAAGGAAACTGAACAATACATTCACAGACATGAGTCAGGTCTCATTTCCTTTACAAATGCAGCTTGAGCTACTGTAGTAATCACTGTCCTATTTAATTTTCCACTATTAAATAGAAGTGCATTAGAAATACGGTTATGAGAACAGTTTAATCAGTAGGTCATATTCAAATAATGTTTCTGTGTAGTTCTTCTGAATTTTAAGTAAGAACATTTTTTAGCGTTTAATATTCTTTCAGCAGTAATTCACTGAGGGTTTGCTGTATATGGTGATCCTATGCTCAGTGAGTACAGTCAGGACATGAAGGACCAGATAATGAATGATGTTAATTCTTGAATAATAGGATGATGTTTGGATTTTGATATGAAACAAAAGTAGAGAGCTACTGTTGATTCTCAGAAGGACTAGAACATGATGACAATAGTATTTAGAGATTATTCTGGCAATCAAGCCAGCTAACATAGCACTTTGGAAGAGTCTATCCTCCACTCTAGTTCCTCCTACACATATACATATATGCTATAGGAGGAACTAGAGTACAGGATGGTGTCTTTCAAAATGCTGCTTCCTTCAACATGAAAACAAAGTGGTAGAGACAGCTAAAAGACTCTTGTGGGTACACAAGTATAAGATGATGCGATCTTGTCAAAAGCAGCTGTAAATTTAAGAAGACTTTTACCTGGAAATCAGTGAGGACTTCAAGGGAAGAAATTAAATTAGAATATTGAAGACTGTAAGCAAATATAAACTTTGGATAGAAAATGTTCTCTGAAGATGTTGGTGTTGGCTGGGGGCAGTGGCTCACGCCTGTAATCCCAGCACTTTGGGAGGCTGAGGCAGGTGGATCACCTGAGGTCAGGAGTTTGAGACCAGCCTGTTCAACATGGTGAAACCCCGTCTCTACTAAAAATACAAAAATTAGCCAGGCGTAATGCCTGTAATCTCAGCTACTCAGGAGGCTGAAGCAAGAGAATTCCTTCAACCAGGAGGCAGATGTTGCAGTGAGCCAAGATCACACCACTGCACTCAGCCTGGGCCACAGAGCAAGTCTCTGTCTCAATAAAAAAAAAAAAAAGATGTTGATGTTTTAGAAAATGTTCATCTTTTATAAGTATCTCATTTCCAGTTACATTTAAGATACTTGAACCTTTGAATCTACAAAAATTCCTTCCTCCATTCAGCACATATGTGTAAATCAATGTGTCTGACATAGCAGGCTCTGCATATGCAAAGCCCTCTGGTGGTACCTGCTCTAGAGGAGGAGAAAAGTTCAACAGCAATGACAATGACACAAAGCCAATAGGCGCTGTATAAAGAGCAGTGGGAATGTTGAGATTGGAGCCTCTAAATCCAGGAGGGACATCTCGGAAAGCCTTCGTGAAGAGGTGACGCATGCCCTGAAGTGAAACACATGCACAAATGTGAACAGGATGATTGGGGTTGGGGTGCTGCACTTCTCTACAGTGTATTTCTCATGGTTCGGTTAGAACCTGTACAACCCAGATTGGGTGCTACTGTTGTTTGTTTGTTTGTTTGTTTGTTTTTCAGACAGAGTCTCATTCTGTCACCCAGGCTGGAGTGCAGTGGTGTGATCTTGGCTCACTGCACCTCCACCTCCCAGGTTCAAGCGATTCTCCTGTCTCAGCCTCCCGAGTAGCTGGGATTACAAGCACTTGCCACCACGCCCAGCTAATTTTTTTTTTGTATTTTTAATAGAGATGGGGTTTTGCCATGTTGGTCAGGCTGGTCTCGAACTCCTGACCTCAAGTGATCTGCCCACCTCGGTCTCCCAAAGTGCTGGCATTACAGGTGTGAGCCACCCTGCCCGGTCTGGTGCTACTGTGTTTGCAGACAAGAACTAAATATTCTTTGGTAATCCAACCTCAATAGAATCAAGCAGAGCTAAGTCCAGCTCCAAATACAGTTTTTCTGTTTACAGCCAAGGGTGCTAGATTATCCATCCATCCTAACAGGCAATGCTTCTTCAGTAACACTTTTAACGACCCTTTCATTGATGTTTCTGTTCTACCTTACAGCATATGATCGCAGACACTGTCCGAACCCTGAGACACTGCAGGACTAACCAGTTTGGTGAGTAATTGAAGTCAGGTGCGGAATGTAAATTGACTCTACATTGGTACCAACTGTGGTCACAGTATTGGGTGGTAATCAATTTAAAGAGATTGAACAGTGTGTTATGTACATACTTATGCATATGGTATATATATATATATATATAGTAGATTGTCTCCGTTTCCTCATTGCATGTTTGGGATGCAGAGAAAGACAAAATATGGCAGATTATTATCACCTCATGGCATCAAGTTTATGCTGTGAAGAGTGACTGTATGCACTCAGAAGCCTCTTCCCCCAAGCCCCCACCGACTCCTGGCCCCAGAGTGTCTTGCTTTGCTTGCCCATTGGCTCAAAATCACTGGTGAGATTAGCAGGGGTGACCTTGTCCCTAACCTCCTTGCATGGAGCCTTCCTGGAATAGGACTATAGCTTGTAAAAGTGCCTAAAGCAGCCTTCCAGATTCTTTTCTCCTCTCCAACAAAAACTTCCTGTCTGGAGCTGCCTTTCAGCTGCAAAAGTGTGGTTCTGAGCACTTTTGTAGAATCCCCACTGAGACTAATGTATGTAGGAATATTTGTTCCATTTTAAATCTCAGTCATAATTTATACTATGCTTAAATGGTGTGAGAACATTGCAGGAAGGAAGGAAATCAACTTTATTGAGTTCAAGGAGCTTTCACATGGGCCATGGAATCCTGACATCAGTCCTAGTAAATGGAGATTATTAACTCTCTAGGTGTAGAGCAAACAGCAGAGACTCAGAGAGATTCACTTTTTTAGCCATTATTCAGCCTCACTTCCTTGCCCTCTCTTCTGCTTTCAGATCTTATGGATACAAAGAGTAATTTAAAAATAGAAAGTCGAGTTCAGTAATTATAAGTTAATCAAAGGCAACCACTCAGTTCAACTTCATTTTATAAGTAAGACATGCGCATTGTAAAACAATTTTTCAATAATATAGAAATATATATAAAGTAGAAAATCAGAGTCTCACTTCTCAACAAAAGTGCTACTGACAATAGAGTCGACCTGCTTAAGAATTTTTTGGTGTTCAGTGCTGGTCTAGTCTGGTAGTATTGTCCCCCAAAAAAGTAAGTTAGGAACTGGACTTCTGTGTGGCTTATGTTTTCTTTCTGAAAAGGAGACTTATAAATACAGGGCCTAATTTTTTAAATATTCACATCAATTAGTACCACTTCAATGTACCTATATAATTTGTCATTAAGCATACAAGCACAGGCTAGGCATGGTGGCTCACACCTATAATCCCAGCACTTTGGGAGGCTGAGGCGGGTGGATCACGAGGTCAAGAGATCGAGACCATCCTGGTCAACATGGTGAAATCCCGTCTCTACTAAAAATACAAAAATTAGCTGAGCATGGTGGCGCATGCCTGTAGTCCCAGCTACTCGGGAGGCTGAGGCAGCAGAATTGCTTGAACCCAGGAGGCAGAGGTTGCAGTGAGCCAAAATCGTGCCATTGCACTCCAGCCTGGGTAACAAGAGCGAAACTCCATCTCAAAAAAAAAAAAAAAGCATACAAGCACAATGCAGTTATAATAAAAATAGTAATCATAACGTCATCATGGAGAGTCACTGAAATGTACAAGCATAATGCTGATGAGTACAGCTTCATACTGCTTTTATACTCCTTTGCTTCCCAAGTGTTTACTGGGGATTCAGCTAATTCTAAGACATCAGTCTCACTTAGCCAAAGAACTCTAGTTTATATATGCTCCAAGTATAGACAGGAAGATAAGAGTTATACTAGCTTGTGTGGCCTTGAACCTGCCTTGAACTTCCCACTCATCAGAGAGTAACCCTCTGTGTGGCACTAAGCAAAGGAAAATTTAAATTTAAATAACTATCATGCCAGTTTGTGTTCTAATATTTATATACTGTATCTTTAAAAATTGGTTTGGGAACTGAATTATCTGAATTCATTTTAACAGTTTATGTGAGCATAATAAACCAATATCAGCATTTGGGATAAAATATGAGAATGTTAATCAGGTCACCTATACATTATAAAGTGTCATGCAAATGTCAGTTATCATGGTTAGAACCATTCATTGTGCCATTTTTAAGGACTGAAAATTAACAAAAAAATTACCTTTCTAGCATCACGTTATTCAAACCAGTATTTAATAAATGAAAAGCACTTTCTCAATGTCTGCCAGAGAAGGCATTCTGGAATAAAACACTTTTTGTTACTTTCAAATAGATGGGGTGGCATAAACTTTAACTCCTTGTGCTTTTACTTGCTAAAACCAGGAAGCCTTGTTTCTATTAAGCCTAAGAATTATAAGCCACCCATGTCCTACAGGTCTTAAGTTATTTCCTCATGAAATGCATTTGTTACAGAGGAGAAAAAAGGGGGTTTCACCAAGAGGAAAAAATGCTACAAGAAAATGCTCAGCCTCCTGCATTCCCCTTCCCTCTGCCCAAACTGAGCTCCAGCAGCTCTCCCTGCCTGTCCCATGCATAATCTATAAAGCAACAAGATATAATGTCTTTGTCACTCACCTTTACATTGTCTCACTGTACTGCAGTTTAGCCAGCGTTCCCAGCCTCGAGTGGTTTCGTATGTGTGTGTGTTTGACTGTGGTGTGTGGGCTTGCCGCATGGTTCCTGTCGCTGTATCCTGGTTCCTTATCAGCACGGGCGCTAGCAGGGCAGGGTGTGTTCACAGTGCACTGAGGCCTCTTTTGGCCCCTTGATTCCTTGACTGCCCTAGAAATGTGAGCGGAAAAGCTGCTTGTCTTACCCTTCTCTGGGTAGACTTTAATCCATACACATATTTTTGGAACCTATTTTGTCTGTTGACCACATCTTAGAGTCTGTTCTGTGGTAACTGTTCATTCAGTTGCTCCATTAAATTTTTTTTCCAAAAACTGAGAATACCAAAGAGTTGTACAAAATCTAAACAACAAAAAAAGAGTGATCGCATTCATATGCTAAACATGTTATCAGCGATTTTTAACACATCTAGGCTGTGATATAGAAGCCAGTGCTATCCATTTAAACAGGTGACTGCTGCGAAAGGCTGCATAGATGGACTCAGGAACCACATGACCTGGGTCCAAATCCTGGCTGTGACACTTACTTGCTGCATGACTGTGCTCAGTTTCCCCATCTGTGGAATGAGATAACATAATTTCTAAATAGTATATAATGTTAGATAATAAATGCTGTAAATATCCTGCCAGTCTGACTGCCTAACCTGAGGAATCCATTCTGAGCTGAAAAAGCATGTCTACTGTTAGGACAAGGACACCTCTTACAGGATTCTGACCAATGAGAACCCACCTGGTAGATTTACTAGCCTTAGTGTGGGGTTTTGTGGGTATGTAGACATAGCGTTACTGCTCTCCTGAGGTTGTCTTTTTTTTTTTCCTCTAAACAACAGGTGACCTGTCTCCAAAAGAGCATCAAGAGTTAAAGTCCTATGTTAATCACCTCTATGTCATTGACAGCCAGCAGGCCCTGTTCGAGCTCTCACACAGAATCGAGCCTCGGGTATGAGCCCCACCACCTCACCTCCCCTGTATCTGCAGCACTTTGAGCTACAGGAATGTCTATGCCAAGCACGTTGCTTTCCTGTGAGAAAAGAAGTTGCTGAGTTTTATCAGCATAACCCAAGACATGCACAGGAAAGCCAGCCAAAGCATGTTCAGGAAGGGATGTCAGTCACCAGAGAGGGGGAGAGGCCTCTCCATGCCACTCTTGGAGGAAGAAGGCAGAGGGAGAGTCAGAAGCATTCTTGAGATGGAGAAGGCTGCTTTTCATGATCACGTTGTTGATCCAATCCAGTTTTCAAGATCAGATGTGCCAGCATCAAGACAAGACAACGTCTTAATACGCAATGACCAAATATTTCATTAAGAGTGTGCATGAAATAGGAAAGAGTTTTTACTTTGCCTAGTTTTAGATTACTGTCTGCTGGCTGTCAAAGAAATCATTCTTTTGAACACCTGATGACAGAGACACCCATCTCTAGATCTCCAGGGAGGAGAGGTTTCTGTTGATACAACCTATGGCATCACCAAAAGCTACTTGTGTCTGGGGAGTTAGTGAGAACTTCTGCTAGTATCCATGCTCTGACAGGCAGATGAGCAGTGTTAAGGCATGCATCACTTCACACCACGATCAATTATCGACACATGCTTGCAGGTGAAATTGGTTTCTGTACAACTCATTTGCAGCTATAGGCAAGGTAGATGAAGTTGGTTTGCCAATAAGGAGAAATAGTAATCTTTAAGGAATTGACTCACTGTTTAATTTCTGAGGATGTTCTTTACATTTGTAAGCAGGCTCTTATCCTTCATTGGACATAATATGATTTTGAAAAAGCACAGTGCCTGACACATTGTAGACATTCACTAACTGCTTACTGAGGTGACGGAGTCACAAAAGTCTGCATTCTTGTGCCTGATGATGCATTTTGCATACCTCATACAGGCTCCTTGCCCACACTATGGAATGACAGCAGCCAGTGCGGGGAGGTTGAGTGACATTTAATGAGTGAAGCACTTAGTACTCTCTAGGTGGTGATTACCAATGTTTCAGCAAATGAAAAATGCCCTGAAATAACCAAATGTCTGATTTATGTGGGAGACTTAGAAGTCCTATAGTCCACCTACCAGCCAAAGCAGGGAGCCTTTCTATAATTTGCCTTTTTTTTTTTTTTTCCAAAATCTGAGTCTTCTAAAACCTTTTTTATTATTCCCATTTTTACCAATTGGGGCTCCTGTAGCAGAAAGACTTCTTGATATTTTCAAGGACTGGTTAGAGGATTTCTTTTAACCTTCGTATGAACAAAACAGCCTATGGGTCAAAATAAAGAAATCCACCCCTGTCTGCTAGATACTTGTCACCTTTCTAAAATGCAAGGGCCTGGTCCATTCATTTTCCAAATGCAGGAGTCTTGGTACAGTTCTCACTCTGCCTGCCTGTTCATCTCTTTCATGCCCACACAGACCTGCTTCCTTTTTGTCTCAGCACCTCGTTCGTCCTCATTACTGAGGCATGTCCAATGCTCTTTGACATCTTTATAGCAGTGCTGTTTCCTGGACTCAGGAACCACACTGAGCTTGAGATGCTGCTGGAGGAACCATGTGGAGAGAAGTTTTGGGAGGACTTTCAGAGAGACTTAGTCTGGCTCAGCATGTAAACTTCAGTCCTGAACATTTACAGGGTTTTCTAGAAGGGCATCCTCCAGGGCTGGTCCATTCGGAGAAATGCTATGTGCTGCCACTCATGGCATGAGGCCCGTGGGAGGGCACCAGAGGCATGAGAACTAGGGAAAGCAGATTCCCCTCACGGCTGGGCTGAGCACACCCTCCGAAGCTCTCCTCGTGGCAGTTACTGACGATAGCATGGGCTTACAGCACCAGCACCTGTTCTCATCTTTCTCCTGTGCTGCGGACTAAGGTTTGTCCTGTCGAATCATATAAGGCCATCCTGACATTGTTCCTGTGTTTCACAACTTGGATTTTTATTTACATTAGAACTACATTGCTCCTAGTAGAATATTACCGTTGGGGGACTAATTTTCCATGGAGAACTAAATATTTCAGCATCATGCATGCTGCTTAGAGCCCAGGTCAGATATGCACATCGCGCCAGATGAAGCTACCTATTGTGTTTAAATGCATTTTGTACAGTGACTTCAGAGTATCTCACATGACATGGGTGGCAACTGGCTGGGGAGAAAATGATGCTTGCTCACCTCTTCCTCCAGCCGTGGTTATGTGGTCCTAGGGGTAGCAGAGGGAGGATTTTGAGCAATCGAGATTTGCTTTTCCATCCTTGTCTTCTGAGTGTCTAAAATCTCTACATCTTTCTGAAGTTTAACAACTGTCTCCAGAGGTTTACCAGGCAGCAGCTCTCAGAAGTTTCCAAAGCTTTGCAGAATCTTAGATCTGGAATTAAAAGAATTCAAGCCAGAATTGTGAGTACCAGATTTTACTCAACAGAAAGCTCTTTTTTAGGAATCTGGGCTGCCCAACAGTGAATGGCCTCTGTGGGGCTTGAGTGCTCCTTGTTAATAGGGTGGGCATGTTCTCTCTCTGGATATTCACCAAGGCCTCTTCAGAATAGGTTTTGTTCTGGCTAGAAGTGTGGACTAGAAAATAGCTAACGTCTTTGCCAGCTCTCGTTCGCATAAAATCTAGATTCCCTCTGCAAATCTTAGGTCGTCTGCCAGCTTCGGCAGCAGGTGGTGCAGGGGCACTTCTAAGTGGACTCTCTTGGTTACAGCACAACTCCCAGACAGTCCTATGGGTCTTTAGATTCATCAGCGTTCCAGCAAACTAGCCCTGCTTAGAAGTTAGCACAAGACAGCAGAACGCAGGGTCCTGTAGGCAAAATCATAGCCTTGCCATTAAAAAAAATTTTTTTACATACACATTTGCAGGTGTTCCCTAGAGTGTGATGTTTTGAATTCTCTCTTTGTCATCTGTATAATTGCCAAATGATTGAGGAGATACATGTGACCTGCGTTCACTTTTTTCTAGTTTATTTAATTAATATTTAGAATAGATTCATTTCCTTAGACCAAGAACCACAGACAGGTAGTGTGGAGCATGCACTGAGTTAGAAGCATGTGGATAAGGTAAATGCTCACACTGCCTAGTCCACCAGGAGAGGATGCTGCATGAATTTATACCTGCCTCTGAGTGGAGGAGAAACTGTGACATGAAAGAGAGGGTACCAGTGATGACTTCTCACCCCTGGAGCTGGGCTTCCACCGCTACCCATATCCCAGCCCTGCAGGTCTGTTCTAGCCAGCACAGACACCACAGATCCAGAACCGAGTGCTCCTAAGTAGCACAGCCAATCCAGGCTTCTCAGAAACTGGGCAAAAAAAAAATTAAAATGGGGGCATTCAGGTCTTCTGCAGTTGTCAAACAAAGGATTTCTTTTAAGTGTTTCAAAAACATGTCCTTAAAATTTCAGCCTGCTTCTTAGCGAGTGGGCCAGTTTTGCTTAAAACTGGTGGTGGTAGGGGGATGTTTTTAAAAATTGCCAAAAAGTTAGATGAAAATGTACTACTGTATAAAGCAAAGCTGTATATACTAAACATTTTTTAGCAGAGTATTATTTATTTGCATAGTCTATTTATTGTATTCGTATTACACTGTTACTAAATACTGGGATGAAATCAGTGACCTGAAGCAAGAAATCTTGCCTTTTAATGTATCATTAATTAGGGCTGCTGTGATATTGTCAGCTTGCATTAACAATTAGAAGATAGAGAACCCGCCATCAGGGTGTCTACCTAACTTCTCAGGGACTACACTTGGTAGTTTTCCACTATTTAAAGAAATGGTAAATATGAAACATTTGTTGAGTTACCAGAATTGCCATTAACAGTGTTTTCATTCCCATATTTCATGCTTTCTGCCTCTGTATGTATATATATACATATATATATATATATATGACTGTGCTGTGTATTTATCGAAGCTAGTAAGCAATAATTTATATGTAAAAATGGCCAAGCAATATAAGGTTAAAACTTATATAAGTAACCCTTACCTTATCTTGTATTTTCGATTGTTTTTTTAAAACTGCTTTTCCAAATATAAGACTATGTTAAAGACACTATTCATGCCTCTTCGTTTCTTGCTTTCTTTGTGACGCGTGTGGATTAAATGGCTCTGTTCTGGCAACGTATGATGATCAGGGGTTTGGAACTCAGAAGTCATTTACTCGCTGAAAGAGCTACAAGTCGGTGAAGAGGTTCTCAAGCAGCCCAGAGAAGCCTAAGTCACTTATCCTGCTGTTGGGTTACTGCAGAACCTACACACCCTGTTTTGGAAATGGCATCAGTGTCCTCAGAGTCTGAGATTTGGGGAATCCAACAGCCATTGGCATTGCCTCACCCCACTTGAGCAGGACCAGGAACTGTCCCTCACCAGCCCAGATACCGAATGCAGCTCCAAGCCCAGTGGTGCTAGCCGGGGCCCGGGATAGAGGTCCTGACAGCGGAAGAGCTGGGTGGATGGCGCAGCACCGGGGTAATAAGGATGCTCTGGGCAGTGGGGTGACGGGCGGTCTGTACACTAGCGGAGACTGTGTGACTGTGCAGCGTCTTCTTTCTGTATAAACAGGAAGTTTGTACATCTTGCCCATCGGGGTCAGGTTTGGCCTTTGGCATGCTTGGAACTCAGAAGTCATATCAGTGACTTGCAGGGGGATTATAAGCCTCACCTTGTTGAACCCAGGAGTGGCCAAGCATCTTGCTCTGTCCAATGAAAACTGGGGAGACATGTCTGTGGAAGCTTTACAGGGTAGCCTGCGCCTGCCATGTCTACTCTGCTGAGAGAGCTGCACTGCTCCAGATGAAGACACCCCATCAGCCTGGGTCCTGGATCACAGGCAACATGGGGCAGAGCCCCGGCTTGTGAACGACGCATGACTCGAAGGAGAAATCAGACATTATTACCAGAAGTCTCTGAGGTCTGGGAGTGGTTTCTTACTCAATGGAATGTAACCTCAGCTGACTAATACCGTCCCTCAGGACAGTCTTTCCTTGACAAATTGCCCTTTCCCAACCTCGTGGATGAAGCCACCTGTTGTCACACATCCATGCAAAGGGCTTGCCTTTTTATGAGACATGGGAAAGAAGACCTGAAGACAATATTTTTGGGTTTTTAATCACCAGGAAGTGGCACTTTTGTGAAACAAGGGGAAATGGGAAAACACAAGAATATTGTCTCTAAGGCAGCCACTGGAAGCAGAGAGAAGTCCTGATCCCTAAATCACTTCATACGTAGGGGCTGACCCCACAGGGTCCTCCTGGAACCCGGAGAACTCAGGAGATGAAGGGAGAATGGGAAGCCCAAGGCTCCAGCTTCAGAAGGGACTAGGAATGAATGGGAAACGCCCATTGCTTAGATTGCAATAGGATATTCTTCCATTTTGAGTGGGACAGCCGGTACTGGGGAGATGAACCAGGGCTGCCGTGAACTCAGAAGCCTGTTCTTGTTAGCAAAACTCAAAATGACACTTCTGGTCCTGGCCCCGGTGCACTAGCGACAGCATCGTACTCAAGGCATGAGGCTGCATATGAGGTTTTTTGTCTGAAGTCCTCTGAATACCCCATGAGCAACTTGTGCCTTTGCTCTTCATTCACTACTTTCAACAAATGAGATTCCTAAAGCTTTAGACTTGCTGATGTTCTTTACTGAAATACTCCTGTTACCAAAGGCAGCAGGAATTTCTCTTACCTAAACAGAGCCACAGCAGTTCCCGTTCCCAGCACCTAAGGAGCAGGGTGGACTTACTGGGCAGCAAGTGGCGTCCTGAGGACGGAGCTAGTGCAGGGCTCCTGGGGGCTGCGCTCAGATCCCTGATCCAGTCAGACTCAGAGCTGGGTTCAGTCGTGCATTTGTTTATTTTGTTTCTTCTGTGGTGATTCAATGCCCAGGAGAAACTTAGCCTGTGTTTTGGCCCTACTGTGGGTCTAATCATGCATCCTTATCCTAGGGAGGGGAGTCTTCCAAGGGTTGGAAATTCAGACAGTACCATAGGGTTAGCTTTGCGGGCATTTCTGCCACATAGTCGTCACGCTCACCATAGCAGTCCCATAGAAAACTCTGCGGCCACCTTCTGAGTCCACTGCTCTCCCCCAAGCCTGGAGTTAAGGAACCTCCAAATTCTCATGTGACACTTGTGCGCCAGGGTAAACCAAACACCCTGTCTAGCCATACATGTCACCATTATTTTCTGCTACAGCCACACCATGTAGAAGATCTCGACAGGCCTGGAAATTTTCCCCTAAAAGAACAAGCTCCCCAGTTGTGGATTCACCCCATTATCTCTGGGTGGCTCCTACATTCCCAGGTTTTCAACCTGGAAGTGGGCGAGTGGAAACGCCAAGCTCTCCTGGTTAGACTTTTCCTATCTCTGGAAGACCCTGAACAGCAGTCCCAGCCCCGGAGGCTGGCTCACCTGAAATGCCACCATGGGAAGTGATATGCGCCCTCCTCTCTGGAAGGCCCCTCTTGCTCACAAACATTTGGAAGTTCCCAAGTTGTGTGAAAGTTCCCAGCCTGAGTGAAAATCATCACTTCCTGAGAAAATCCCTCTACTGGTCACCTTGTTCTGGGAGTGCCGACCAAAAAAACAACAACAACAAATGGCAAAGAGATTGACGTCTCAAAAGCAATTAAAGCAGTGAGCCCACCTGGAAGCCTTGAGGCAGTGGCGAAAGCTGCCCAAATTCTTTGTCTGGTTTTTTTTTTTTTTTTGAGACAGGGTCTCACTCTGTCACTTAAGCTGAAGTGCAGTGATGGGGTCACAGCTCATGGCTCACTCCAACCTCAACCTCCCCAGGCTCAGGTGATCTTCCCACCTCAGCCCCCTAAGTATCTGGGACAGGTGTGTACCACCACGCCTGACTGATTTTTGTATTTTTTGTAGAAATGAGGTCTTGCCATGTTGCCTACGCTGGTCACAAACTCCTGTGCTCAAGCAGTGCTCCCACCTCAGCCTCCCAAAATGCTGGGATTACGGGTATCTCAGGGTGGCTACCACACCCTGTCCTTCCCAAGTTCCACAGCTATAGGGCTGTGGTGTCTCAACTCTCAAGCTCCTTTCAAGGTGGTAAATCTTAAAGCCAGACTGATAAGGATGCATATATAACTGTATGTAACTCTGTGTATGTGTGTGTGTGCATGTGTGTCTGTGTGTGTTGGCCCTAACTAGAGGAGCCCAGGCCACCAGAATTGCCTTCAGGACAATGAGCCTTTCCCCATCAGGGATGTGCAAACAGACCTGAAATCAACCAGCAGAGATGGTTACAAGGGCAATCCAGTAATCGCATGACAGCCACATGAAGAGACCTTTAAGACCCTTTCAGCTCATGGCGGTTAGGGAAGCTGGCACAGACCTGTAGTGGCCAGAACTAATTAGTTTTTTGGTGGGTTTTTTTTTTAGTGACTTGAGTAATGTAGGAAATAAGAACTGTTCATGCTCCTTTGTATTCAATTGACCTGGGCTAGGCCTCAGAAGCTGGAAGGGAAAAGGCCTTGGGAGGATACCGGGAAGAAACACCTCACCCCTTCCCTGTCCTGTGCCCACTGCTGACTCCACAGTCCTACCAGGGATGAATGCCTGCAGTAAACAAACAGAAAAGCCTCTGGAATCAACGCATCAGGGCCTGCTTCCAAGCGCCAAGCTGGCTACTGCCCCCCTAATAGCAGGGACGGGGTCTGCCTGGCTCCTCTCCTGGCCTCCCACCGTCCAGCCCCACCCTGCGTCATCTCCCAGCCTCCCTGCCAGGCCCCAGCTCTGAGGTCTGGCCTATCCCTTCTCTGCTCACTCAACACAGTGTGCACAGAACTCCTTCTCTACCTACCAAACAAGGACTGGTTTGGAAGGACTCTGAAGCCCTCCTGGACGACCCATCTAACCCCAATCCCCCTACCCCATCTCTTATCTGAATCCCTGCAGCAGCTTGCACCTGCTACTCTCCTTCAGGAATCACCTTCCATTATCAAGAGCTGGGAGAACTGCCGGAAGTTTCTACTCTGCTCTTGGCTGCTGTTTCTGCATCTCATAAAATGCTCCCTACCTCACAAGATTGTACGAAAAGTAAAATGAGAAAGTGCATATAAAGTGCTAAATACAATGCCTGGTACATAGTTCACACCCAATTAATGATACTGTGTGTGTGTGTGTGTGTGTGTGTGTGTGTGTGTGTGTGTGTTTAAAGAAGGTCTCACTGTCACCCAGAGTGGAGTTCAGCAGTGTGATTGTAGCTCACTGCAGCCTTGAACTCATGGACTCGAGATCCTCTTGCTTCAGCCTCCTGAGTAGCTAGGACTACAGGTGAGCGCCACCACACTAGACTTCATATATATACATAAAGTTGCTCAGGCTGGTCTCAAACTCCTGGGCTCAAGCAATCCTCCAGCCTCAGCCTCCTAAAGTGCTGGGATTACAGGCATGAGCCACCATGCCTGCCCTGTTACTATTATTAATACAGGATGCATGCCAGAAGATGTGTACCCACATTTTTCCTCAGTCATTGATTGATGCTGTGGGTAAGTCATCTGACTTCTCTGATCCTCACTCCCCTTCTTGTCAAACAAGATAAGAGAACATCTCTATCACAGGGCATTTGTGAGAATGAAATGGACACTGCACATGTGAGTTCTTTGTTCACGCTAACATGCAATACGAATATGAGAGATTTCCTTTTGGAATCCCCTCATGGCTTGCACGATGCCAGGATGAAGCAATGGCTCCCTGAGTATTGGCTGATTTATCTGAATAAAGATGTCTGGCTGTAGCTTGCCAAGTTGGGATGATATTCCTGTTAGTATTCGTGTTACTAGTAACAGTGCTAACACAGCGAGCAGCAATGCTGACTAGACCTTGGGCCACAACTTCTGAGGACTGGGCGAAGCGTTCTTGCTAGGCGCCATCCCATTCCTTTCCCTGCTGCGCCTCTGCGGGGCCTCCAGGCCAGGACCCCCTGAACAGCAGCCCCCCTTCCAAGCCTTGGGCTGCCGGTTTGCCACATGGAAGCATCATCATTTCTAACAAGGGCCTGAGAAGCAGGCTGCTCACTGTGCCCCGTGGTGTGCTCTGTGCTTGGGGGAAATGTTCTCTGGTTTCATTTAGAACTCAGTCTGCAAGCTAAAGGGCAGAGCCTGCACTCTGAGCCCTGGGTTGAGATGAAGTCCCCTTTGTATGTGAAAAATCAGGAGAGGCCGAAAAAAGGCACGGTTCACCCTGGGCCCTATATTATGCTTGCATGGTGGTTTTCTTCCTTAAATCAATCAATAGCTGACTTCCCCTCCACCTTGCTCTACATGCTAGTATTAGCCCACTAACATTAGTCTGCATCAGCCCTCATCAGCTCCATCTTCTATCCTAGGTACTGGTCATCTACTGAGTGTCAGGTACTATTCTAGGTGATGGGAAAACAACCATGAACAAAGACCCCTTCTTCATGGAGCTTTGATCCAAGGGACAAGATAGACTGTAAACAAAACAGGTAAGTAACACATAGCAGCACATTCTTTGGTAATAAGGTTCTCAAGAGCAAAAAGCTAAGGCTTGGAAGGGAGTTAGGGAGTGCTAGGCAGGCTTCGTGGGATTCGAAGTAGGGTAACCAGGGAAGGTCTTTGTTATGAGTTGAACTGTGTCCTCCTAGAATTTAATATTTAAAGTCCTAATCCCTAATACCTCAGAATATGACCTTTTTTGGGATAGGTCATATTTTGCAGAGGTAATCATCTGAAAACAAGATTTTAGGGTGGACCTGAATCCAGTGTGCTGGTGTTCTCCTAACAGGGAACTTTAGAGACAGACACAGGCAGGGAGAACACCCATGTGAATATGTAGGCGTCCACTGTGCTGGGGGCGGGCGTGGAGAGGAGTACCTGGAGCCGACGTTTCCTTCACAGCCCTCAAAAGCAACAGACCCTGCCAGCACCTTGATCTCAGACTTCCAGCCTCCAGAACTGTGAAGCAATACATTTCTGTTGTCTGAGCCACCCAGCTTGTGGCATTTTGCTGCAGCAGCCCTGAGAAACTCATGTAGCTTTGCTGGGAAGACCTGAAGGATGCGAGGGAACCACCCACACGAAACCCTGGGGAAAAAGCATTCTGGGCAGAGAGAACATCAAGTTCAGAGGTGCCAAGGGTGCCCCTTGGAGTTCAGGAACCAGTGAGGATCCTGGTGCGGCTGGAATCAGGAAAGGAGGAGAAGTGGAGGAGGTCAGAGGTAACGGGGGCCAGATCGTGTGGAGCCTTGATGTTATCTTAAGTCAGATGAGAAACCACTGGAAGATTTTAAGCAGAGAAGGACATGATCACTCTGGCTAATGAATTTCAGACCAAATATGGGCAAAGGCAGAAGTAGAGAAATCAGAGAGCTTATTGCAATAATGTAAGCAAATACAGTGGTGACTTCCACCAGCTGGTGGCATGAGGTGGCATGACATTAGAGTATGGAATATTTAGGAAGATAGATCTGATAGTGTTTGATGGTAAATTAGATATGGAGAAAAAGGACAGTTAAGCGTTGACCACAGGATTTTTGGTTTGACCAACTGAAACACTGGAATTGCAACTAATTGGAATGAGAAAGACCTTGGAGGTGGCAGGTTTGAAGGAGAATATCAGGAACTCAATTCAGGACATACTTGGTTTGTGATGTCCATTAGACTTGGATCGGAACCAAACAGTCCCTTTGTACCAAGTCTGTACAAAGTCTACCTCATGACAGCTGGGATTTCACCAGAGTCAAAGCCTTCTGTGTGCTGGGGTGTTGTGCTGGATGAATACTTGCTAATGATGCTTCAGACCTCCAGGTCCAAGCCCCAAGCATTCTCAGCACAGCCATGTGGAGCAACTTCGACGCATAGAACCTCTTCAAGTCCAGCCAAATAGACACCACTCTCTTGGGCAGCAAGCCATCCTCAGGGGCAGCCACCTCACGGGGTCTCAACACTCTTCCTCTGGCAACTGTACTTTCAATTTTGACTTCACAACTTTGTTAGTGCTGCCTGCTCATTCGGAATTTCCTTCCCAGAAGAAATGCAGGAGTATGATTCTGTCATTAGAGATTCCGGAGTCTTCTGTTAGCCAAGCTGAAATAAAATCTGTCTAAGAGACATACAATAATAGGCCTCTGAAACAAGCTTCAAGGTGGTCCCAGACATTCAATTCCAAGAACTTTTCAGACAGCCCCTTATTTTTATGTTACCTGCTTTTGTCATGAAAAACTGACCTGGGTGTCCTCTCTCCTCTTCATTTATGGAACTCTTCTTCATGCCACAAGAATTTTTATCTACAAAGTGCTCAGCCTGGCACACAATGCACATTCGCTGCTTGGTAAGTACTTGTTGACTGAGGTGCTTGCTTCTGGCCTGACCAAAATGTGAGACGTTAGTGACATCTGCTGGGGATATGGTGATGCTGTGCAGAGTTTAAGTCAGAAACGCCTGTCCTTGAAGGGCTGGGTTCGATCACATGCCACAGTGGGGCACTGTTGCAAGCCTGTGTCACAGTGACGAGGCCATGGCTTTGCAGCTCTGCCTTACCAGGACATGGTCCAGTGGGTTATTGTCCTCCTACAACAGAATGAAGCCTTGTTTTCTAAAATACAGAAATCAAGAAGATGGAAAAGGAGCCGAACCGGGGAAAGTTGAGGTTTGCACAGGTCTGTTGCCTCCTAAGGAAATGAAGAGAGTGAGGGCAGGGAAAGGACGGAGCGGCAGGTCTCCAGTGTTCCTCCACGCCCACCCTGGCCCTCAGGAGAAAATGCAGGTGCCCAAATGCAGCTTCCCAGCCACTATCCTTCTCCAGCCTCACCTCCGGCTTCTGCTCCCTGTCCCTGCTCCACACCGCACACCTTAGCTCCACTCTAGCCCAGCTAAAATATTCAGGCACTCGCCTCCAGGTCTTTGAGCTGATTTGTTCAACAGCCAAGTATCAAGCGGGAACTTGGAGGCATTAGGAGTCACTGTGCTAAACACGGTTATACATCCCAGAGCTAGTCCAGGAAGTGTGGTTCCGGAACGGTGGAGCTTCTGGTGCAGTGGATGTGGGCTTTCAGACCTGGATCTCCTCTCTCCTCCTCACGTAAGTAACTATTCTTCATGCCCCAGGCCTCAGCACTCCCGGGAAACCTGCACTGCCCCCTCTAGCCTACACCGGAATCCCGCACCCCACAACAACCAAGCACCCTCCTAACTCTTGGGTTTTCCCCTCTCCAACTGAGTAGAGCCTGTGGACTACTTGGCCTCCTCCCCACCTCCCAATACACTAGATGTCCCCTCAAGCACGGGCTGCCTTCTTTACCATTGATTTATCAGTGTTCATTGCAAAACTAGAACAAGGTAGGCATCTCTGCGGTGCTGGAAGAGCAATGGTAACTGTCAGAGACCCAGGAAAGATGCCGTTTTCACCCATAGGTGCTACGGTGAGTGACAGGAGACTCAGCACCATTGTCACATCACAAGCAAACCCTGCCTGCTGGGCTTCCAGTCCCCGTAAGGTAGAGATAATCGATGACCTGCTTGATTGAGTGTGGAACCCATAGAGCTGGTGGGGGTGTCAGGGAGTTCCCTTCAGATGCCTCCCAGGGTTCGGGGGTCTGCCTGACCCAGGACCTGGCAGCAATTCCAGCACGTCCCTGAGCATGTATTGCTAAGATGAGTCCAAGTTCACGTTCCT